>WSXT02139123.1:0-10521 GCA_011762715.2 Neuroterus valhalla
AAGTTGTTTTACTGCACATAGAAAGCATTGTGCCACGGTACAAGTTTGGGGTGCAGCGCAACCCCATGTTTCCGTTAAAGGATGAGTTATTTCACGTTTCCGTTCTAGGGCTATAGATCTTATTAATCTGTTTCAGATTCCATGAGAAAGTTGTGAAAACTCTAAAGATTGACAAAATGGCGGCGGTTTTTTTGAAAAACTTCAAACTCAATTCTTTCAAGAACCCCAGCGTTTTTTTTCTGTTGATTTTTTTCAGGTTAGTATAAATACAGACAATAAATTCCATATAAATTTACCTTGTGCCCGTGGATTGGAAGGAGAAAGAATTTTTTTTCCTCCAAAAGAATAAAAATCCACAATTTCTGCAGAAACAAGAAGAGATGTGAAAAAGGTACAGTACTCAAAGTTATTCCTTTAAAAAAGTTCCACAAAAAAATTTATTAGCGATTTTTTCTATCTTGCGTCGTTATTAAAATATTCGCTGAAATGTGAATAACATAAATAAGGTAGGGGAGAGTCGGCTATGGAGGCGGTACGGGGCATAGCAGTTATTGCGCGAATAACGCTCGCGTTTGGTAATTTTTATATTAGTTTTCTACAGTGATTGACTCTTTCAGTTAACTGAAAGATTTAATCAATGTAGGAAACTAATATGAAAATCAACAAACGCAAGCGTTATTCACAATAACCGACATGCCCCGTACCGCCACCATAGCCGACTCTCCTCTCTACAAGAAAGGTAAATATTGAATATTTTCTTCGACTTTTTACATTTTTAGTGGAACATTGTTTGAAATAATTGGTTTCTCCTGTTGATTAAAACCCTCCTTGATTATGTATGTCAGTAAGAAATTGCATTTATTCACATTTCAGCGAATATTTCAATAACGACGCAAGATAGAAAAAACCGCTAATAAACTTTTTTGTAGAACTTTTTTGAAGGGATAACTTTGATTAATGAACCTTTTTCACATCTCTTCTTGTTTCTGCAGAAATCGTGAATTTTTATTCTTTTGGAGGAAAAAAATTCTTTCTCCTTTCCAATCCACGGGCACAAGGTAAATTCATATGGAATATATTGTCCGTATTCGTACTAACTTGAAAAAAATCACCAGAAGTAGAACTCTGGGGTTTTTCAGAAAATTGAGTTTGAAAATTAAAAAAAAAACGCCGCCATTTTGTCAATTTTCAGAGTTTTTTCAATTCTCGTGGAATTTGAAACAGAATAATAAGATCTATATGAATCCAAAAAGAAATGCCAAATATCCGTATTTGTTCAAATACTAAAAGACTTCAAATATTTTTTTCGATAAATTTCCGATGAACTACATCACGAGCATCAAAAGTTCAAAAGCTCCTCAGTTTGTAAAAAAAAATTTTATCAAATCGGTAAATGACGTATCGTCTTAAATCCTTTGAAAAACAACATATTTTATTTTGGAACGATTCTGCGACTTGAGCTTACACAGCCTGCCCGACTGGAAATGAATTCGGCCTCAAATTAAAATAAATAAGATAAAACAAACCTTCAAGCAAAACATGATGTCGTGCATCAAGATTTGATCCACTAATCAGATTTCTTGAAAATTGAAAAAAAGTCCAAAAAGTTTGTGAATTATTATACGCATTTTAAAGAGTGATGAATAAGAGTATGAAGAGGGAGTATATCTGCGGATTGGGAGGAAAATATAGATATGTTTTTCATGAAAACTATGTTGGAGTACTCACATATTTTCACAATCAACAGATTAAACTGACGCTCTAGAAATACATAAGACGGAAGAAGTCATACGATGTTCTGGTAATTAGAAAAAAAACAATATGGCGACTATGAGTACACTGTTACGGCGGGTACATTTGAATGTAATGCAGGAACGACGGAAATTTTACCATCCCCCACATATAATTTAGAATATGGATTTTTAATTTTTATTTGCACACAATTCATTCATCGTTTCTCTTCGCAAAAATGAAGTTCGATAGAAATGTGATGACATTTTTGCGGCATCGCAAAACCGGCTTATGCCCGAGTAGTAAAGATGTTTTAGAGACAGCGTCAAATATTTTGCCCACTGGGATGGTTGTGATCAGAGATCGGGATTAGGTTCACTTGCCCTGGACAAAATAAATCCAAACAATGGCTTCAATTTTTATTTGCGATCACCTTTTTCAGAAAAATATTCACTTCAAATTAAATAAAAAGTTATAATTTATTTGTATGTACATTGTTAAATTAATGAAATGTGTTCCAATAAATACTAATTTTAAGAACGATAAGGAAGGTACATGTTTACATTGATAGTAAATGAGAATCATTAGGCTTTCCCGGAAAAATAAAAAATTCGTAGAGTGTGTACAAATATGTCCTCGATATTCATGTGTGTCTTCGAAGAATATGAAGAGACTGCATATTTTATTTTCTTGGATCAAGACAGTCCCGGATAAGACCTAGCTGTTCTTCATATAGAGATCACTTCATATCAACATACTAAAATTGTATCCTAATAAATTATAATGAAAAACGATCGGTTTATAGAAGAACTCAATTTGTATCAACACAGACATTCAACGTCTGTATCTCCTTCATTGAATTAAATCATCTCAATTATCTGGCTGAATATCCGTCAGAATCAAGAAACCTCAAGATTCCAAGGGAGAATAGCATAATAAGAGATGGTTATTTAACGAAAAATTATATCGAATGTTTGAGTCAAAAATCGCTTTGTGGTTAAAACACTAATGATAATAAAAACAATGGTCGATGACAACGAAGTTGATACATATTGAATTCAGTTACCAGAATTTTACTTTGCAAAGAGTATTTTTGAAAGATTTTCACATTCTTCGGGTTTGACTGGGACATGCTTTCTTCGCGATTCCCAAAAAATTAATTTTAATATTTCTATACATCAGACTTTTTCAGATAAATTGTGGAAAAATGCTTCAATGGGTAACGTAGGTTCTCCGGTAGTGATTTTAAAATGAGGTGAAATGATTCTATTCTCTGTCGATGGTGGAACTGCTTTAAATAAACCAGGTTTATCATATAAAGCGGAAGCAGAGCTTGTCAAGTCGGCTACACTTTGAGATGCTTTTTCGAAAAGTTCTTCATCCGATTGCTCAGTAGCTAAATCAGGTGAATCATTCATTGGTGTAATTTCAGATTTGTGTATCAGAGAATCTCCTTCGGCTTTCTCGTCAACTGAGACAGTCTCCTGAATCTTGAAAATTTCCTCCTGTTCTTGGTTACTCTCGTTATTGAAAGGAATGTCTTTTATTTCTTCTAAGATTTCGTTTACCTGGTTCTGAGCAGATTCAGGTTGGGATGTTGGTTGAGAGTAAAAACTTGTTTCTTCGATGACCATTTCGGGCTCATCTTTTGTTTCAGATGGCTCTTTGGAATTTTTTAATTTTTTTCTCATTATAGAAGGGCGATGTCGAATTGAAGAAGAAAATACATTCTCGGGTCGAATAGTTGGAGAGCCGTCATCTTGTTGTTTAACAGAGTTGGATGTTGTACTGGTGGTTCGGCTTCGATAGAGATAACTGTTGTTCGGTCTCTGCTTAGGCGAGAATTTATTGATTTTGTTCCTCGAATAGGTGGTAAAAGTGGTATTTGCTTGATCTTCAGTGGCTGGAGTAGTCGAACTTGTTCTATACGAAACTCGTGACATATATTTGTACTTTCCTGTTGTTTCCCGGGTTGCGGGTTCGGAGTGCTGCTTCTTCTTATAATCTACTGTGGGTCTCTGTTTAACTGGCGTTTCAATACCCGCCTCTGTAGTAGAAATTTGAGATATTCTGTTTTTGTAATCTAATCTGCTTCTATATTCTTTAACGCTAAATCGTGGTCTGGAGGTGTTTCCAAATCGAGAAGGTCGGTCCCTATAGGTTGCTTTTGTAGTATGAGCGGTGGAATCTGCAGTTGTTGAACGTTGTGGTTCTTTTGTTGTGGTGAATGGAGTTGTTGATGTTACGGGAGTAGTGTTCTCAATGTAGCCTGTTTTCGGGAATTCTTCATAATTATTTATCCTTGATGGCTTTGTAGGTTCAGTGGCGTAATCAAAGCTATTTATCTTCGTGGGCCTTACGGGTTCAGTAACGTAGTCATTCTCCACGTTCTCTGTTACCGATTCCCTGCTTTCAGTTGACGTTTCTTGGTAATAGGTTGGATATTCAGTTACATAAAATACTTGCCCTTCTTTTGGAGTCTCAAATTTGTTTGGATTTTCTGTTTCTGTTTTAACATCTAGTTCATTCTTATTACCTCTAACTCCGACTTCAGGACGTCTTCTACTGCTTGTTTTGCGTTCTCCAACTGATTCCTCATACTTTGTTGCCTGTAGCTTTCCTTGATTTCTGCGTGTGAAGTCTTCACCGGAATTGACCCGCTCGGAAGAGTCTTCCTTCGGTTTTGATGCTGTGTAGCGAGGTTCCTGAGGGGCTACGGTTGGGCGTCTTCTTCTTTTTCCTAAAGGCCGATTATTTCTTATTCTTTCAGTAGGAGGAGCTGTTATCCTTTCCGGTAAGAAAGTCGTATAATCAGGTATAGCTGTCACACTTTCTGTAATTTCAGTACGACGAGATGATGTTTCCGTGGTCACAGCTTCAGGATAGACAGGAACAACCTGAAGTTCTTCCTTCCCAAAATTTTTCTGGGGTTGACGAAGAGCTTCTGGTATTCTGGTACTGCTAAAACTCTCTAACGGGTACTGAACATCCTGCTCCCAATATTCTTGCTGCGATTGATACTTCTGTTTCTGTGGGGACTGAGTATTCTGATAATAGAGAATAGGTTGATGGGTTGTTGTGGGATGATGTGACATAGAAGGTTGTTCAGAAACAGTGATCTCGTAGAGCTCAACAGTTTTTTCCTGCTCTACTGGGAAACGATGACCAGAAATATGTGTTTGCGGTGCTCGGACTTTTTCCACTTGATATTCTTCTCGGACTGGCGGTTGGTTACTTCCTGAAAATACAAAGCATTTATTACATATGAGTCTGAAATTGGGTAAAAATATTCCTAATGGCTTATGGATGGTTTAGGTCTATGAATTTTTATAATTTCCCTTCAGTTTTTTTATATTTATGCAAAATAAAAATCCTACAAAGAGCATGTAGTTTGTTCAAGAACCACATGTCACTACAATTCTTAAGAATCTGCGAACATCTGCGCACCTTGCTTTTACTTCTGCATAAAAACGATCTCTGAGGTGATCGCGGTGTCTAATCTTCCGGAACAAAAGCAGGGTTTCAATGGACACGAAATTCAGAATCATAATAAGGAAGGTCAACTTTTTCCAGAAGAAAAAAGTGTGGAAAAATATGATACGTGGATTATAACTCAATGAGACGGATTCGCAAAAGCATAGAGCATGATCGATGAAACTTTAGGTATGCTTTGACTGACGATAAAATGTACGTACTTACCAAATCCTTCTACCATCTCTACTTCTACTATCTACTATTAGAAAATCACTGTTTTATGCATTTATTAAAAATAAGTTATGTATGAATTCAAGAAAAATTATGCTGACAAAAGATTCTAAACGTAAAATAGATAGGTTAACAAAATTTTGAGGAAAAAAATGTTTAAAAAATTCAAATAACTAAAACAAATAAAAAAAACTGCCGGTTATGGTGTTTTTCGAAATTAATCAAATAAATTTCAAAAAGAAACAAAAAATTTTTTAAAAATAATTTTTAGACAGGAATTTCAGAAATTGAAAATAAATAAAAATTTTTTAAATAAAAAAACTTCCGGTTTCGGTGTTAATAAAAATCATTGATTGAAAATTACAAAAAAAAACTGAATAATATTGTGTAAAATTCCAAAAAGTTACAATGCATATAAATGCACATTGTCCAATTATGCGTTAAATCAGTTTCTTATTATATTTTTGTCCTTTTTGATTCATTTCGAAAGTTTTTAGATTTCATTTTAATTTTACAAATGCATTGTAAATATTTTGGAGTTTCACACATTGTTATTCAAATTTTTTTATATTTTTATTGAATAATTTGTATAAACACAAAAACTGGTATTATTTTCAAGTATTTAAATTTTTATAATAACACGTAAATTTCTCAGAAGCTTAGATTAAAGAAAAAAATGTTTTAACATGTATAAAAAATGTAAAAAGATTACCTGAATTCTTTGTTCTCTCTCTTTCAGACTTCAGCCTTTGTTGTTTATCAAAGTGTTTCTGTTCTTCCTGTTGTCTGTTGTGCTCTTCATACTGTTGACTTTGGAGTGCCTGTTGTCTTGTTTGTTCATGATCCCGGAATCTTTGTCTATTATTGTGCATGGTTAAGCGTGCGACTTGATCATTATAATGTTTCAAGGAAACACTTTCGGGAGTTTCATACTCTTTTTCTGTTGTCTGTTGAATCGGTGTTATGGTCTGTCTAAAATATTGTTGCGTTTCCGGTGGCTCGTATGAAAACTTTGGATCATGCTCCGACACGTAAGAGTTTTGAGTATTATTAACAAATTTCTGCTCGTACTTATGAGGACGAGTTTTACGGTGTACTTCATTATTAGTGGGACCATTCTTTAATTTTTGGACTGCATTCTCGGAATTACTCTCGTTTTTTATGTCACTAGCAGGAGGCTTAGGGTAATTGTTTTTCATCAGCGGTGAAGGTGAAGGTGAAGCATATACTCCTGGAGGCATTACATAGTTTTGATAAAAGGGTTTGAATTTCATTTCAAAGGATGGAGTTACGAATCCACCATCGTGACTTTCGTGGATTGAATAGGCTGGATTGCGTTCATAAGTGATTTTATACGAAGATGGATGATTGCCATAATTGAAATAGTTATTTGTATCAGTGTTAGATGGTTGAAAATTTTGAGCTTGAGAATTTTCGCTGTTATATTGTTGACTGCTCTTTTCCTTCCCAAAATCCTTAGCATAGTCGACACCTGGAGGTATAAGGTACTGGCTGTTAGAATTTTGATACTCAAAGGCTACAGCAGGCCGACCTGGTGGCTGAAGAGTTTGTTGGACATTATATGTGTATACAAACGGCCTACTAGCGACTAAAGGACTCGCCGTTGAAGCATATCTAGGCCCATTGGAATAATATGATGGGTCTCTAATATCAGGTTTCGGAGTTTTGCTGATGTACTGTGTATCTGGAGAATGAAATAGATCTCTGTTAGGAGGCAACAGGAAAGAATATTTTCGGGTTTCTGAAGGCAGCAGTTTTATATTAAGTGTTGGATCTTCGCGTGATTTAGTAGTTGCACGACCAAAAATGCTGAAGCTTCCTAAAATAGTAGGCGGGGCAGAATCTGTAGGCCTATTTCGATTTTGAGGCTTCAATGTGTTTGATGATCCCAAGTGTTCTTGCAGTTTACCGATGACTGGATGGAGAGGGGCTGAAAATCGCTGCCCTTTGCTGGTGGGCGAAACTTTTATATTAATTTCATCGTGTCCGGTCACAGGTCGCCAACCATTTCCAAACATGGATGCATATTTCTCAGACTGCAAAATGAATAAGTATGGTTAGAAACAAAGTTCAGAATGTTTAAACATAATCAAATGAAGGTAAGATATATGATGTGCAGCTGAGGTAAATGAAAATCCTTCATCTAAAGGATTTCTACCCGGCTGATTCCGAACTTATCCGAGGTCGAGCTAAAGATTCCCAATCGACTGAATCCAAACTAATCCGAAGTTTAAACAAAGATTTTTACTTGGATTAGCTATACCTAATTCGGCGTTGGCGGAAAGGTTCAAGGAAGTTACTATAAATGGCTGATAAAGTTTCATAAATCACCAAAAATTTAGGGAAATTGTCAGTAATTTATTGTAATTTATCGGTCATTCACAGTAAGTTGTGTCAATTTCCTTAAGTCGACCTATACTTTAGGCTTGTTTACTTTACGCTGCATGGTGCTAGTAGGTGCGACTTTGTGTAGGTTTTTTTTTGCAAGGGAAACGAGTCCAGAAGTTTTAATCAGTGACGTTAAAAAAGGTTAGAGATGTGACCTGCATTTTTTCTATAACTATTCACAGTGGTGCGCTTTCTCTCACCGAGACGTCAGACAAGCGTAGAGATGTTATTTTTTCTGTTACACTAGTCAGGAGGGTGCCTTCCCATCCCCACAAGACGTTAGAAGGCGTAAGAAATATGACCTACATTTTTTTCTGTGACCTTTCACAGGATTCCACCTTCAAAGAGACGTTTGAAAGTGTCAGGGATGTGATCTATAATATTTTCGTGACGCTACGAGATGTTGGCCAGGCGTTGACCCGTAACATATATGATTTCTGTGACCAGTCCGAGGGGCTCACGAATTCAGTGGGTTGAAATGCTGCACTGAGTCTGCGCAAAATCTGCGCTTCAAGTCTGAATATTTCCAATTTTGTCGCTACAAACAGTTCAAAACTGATTGAAATGGACACAATGGTAAATAATTAGGTCAATGCATAAGGTTTCCTGGACCCAAACTACCCCCAAAAACTTTGAGCTACCCTTACGCAAAATATAAAGTTTCACTTGTCCCAATAAGTTGTTCACTTTCTGAATGGTCTCCAAATGCGTCTTTGGACTCCCCACCAAATATATTCAAAAATGATAAAGATAGTAGATGAGTAAGGTTTTCTAAGGTCGAAAAACCACAACCCTTAACAAAATAAATTCACCAAAAATACCCTAAAAAAATGTCCACTTTCTAGATGGTCTCAAAATGCATCTTTTGACTCCCCACCAAACATATACAAAAACTATAAAAATAGTAGATGAGGAAAGTTTTCTAGAGTCGAATAACCACAACCCTTAACGAAAAAAATTCACCGAAAATACCCTAAAAAAGTGTCCACTTTCTAGATGGTCTCAAAATGCATCTTTGGACTTCCCAGCAAACATATCCAAAAATTGGAAAAATAGTAGATAAGAAAGTTTTCTAGGGTAAGTTTTCTAGTGGTTTTTCGACCTCAGAAAATGTTACTCATCTAAAATTTTTCTAATTTTTGGATATGTTTGCTGGGAAATCCAAAGACGCATTTTGAGACCATCTAGAAAGTGGACAACTTATTCGGACAAGTGAAATTTTATATTTTGCCTAAGGGTGGCTGAAATTTTTTAGGGGCAGTTTGGGCCCATGAAACCTTGCGTGTTGACCTTATTATTTACCGCTGTGTCCATTTCAACCAGTTTTGAACTGTTTGGAGGGATAAAATTGGAAATTCAGTGAGAACCAGTGAGCTAGAGAGTTTATTAGGATTCGAAATCAAGTTTTATGCAAGGAAATCCCTATTTAGCTCACTGAGTAACACGGTGCAGTAAAAACAGCTACAAATAAGAGTGCATAAGAGGTTATAAGAACAAGAATCCGGGCGGAGTTCGAATCTTGCGCCTAACTCATTATAGAGTCTTGATTTAACCGGATTTAACAAACACTAACTATTTTGAACACAAATATCATTTGAAATCATTATTTAGCCTAAATGTTATTCGTGAGTGAATGGCCCCTCGGACCAGTCCCAACGGAAAGTTTTCGAGATGTAAAGAATTATTTTTCTGTGACCAGATAGAAAGAGTTTGAGATGTGACTAGTTACTTTTGGCTGACCAATTACTATCACGTATTGTGTAATGGTAGGCTTGTCGAATGCTTCTAGATGTGACCAATAACTTTAATAGAAATGAGGAAAGTTATGAATGGGGGTGTTTCACCAAACTTCAAGTTTGGCAACATAATAAGAGGCTTTTCGGAACTTTGTACCCGAGGGAAAGAAAGAGTCGGCAAAGAGGCTCTTCTACGGGACCGGCATGAGCAGTCCAGAAACATTTTTGATTGTGATTGCAATAGGTATTTAATAATTTCTTTTAAGAACCCTGAAATATCTCTCGTAACCTTTATCTCCAAATGGAAGTTGTTTCATTATGCGCACGTGACGTTTGGCGATCTGATACTAAAAGAAACCATTCATTTCACGACAATTTTCACAGCGAAAAGTCAACAGAATCGAATAAAAGCAATAGCGCTACAAACAATTATTGTCTTGTCGTGAAGTCTTCTCGGATAAGCCTGCGGAATCATTGGGTTTGGTCGCACGCGTTAAAAAGGATTGAAGAACGGGTTCAAACTTATTTCGAACTGCGCTTGATCCAAATTTATTCGAATTCGGATTTTTTTATTATTACCTAGCAAAAGCGTAACTTTATGACTCGCGAAAATCGCTTTTAATATACGTACTATATAGAATAGGATTAACATATGTTTGAGAGTACTTAAATCTTATAGTTTAAAGTGATACTTCATGAAATTACTAAACAAGTCTAGGAACAACCTGAAATAACCAGCGGGTGCAGTCACGAGAAAACGCCCAGGTATGACCAAACACATCCTTATTCCAATAACTCTGTAAAAACTTCGATTTATTCTACAGATTATTCCATGTTGTTTATAGATTAGTTAGGTAATTTCATGTCTACTTGGTGGGTACCTATCACCACTACGTAGCGCGTCCCCAGGTTGCGGATAGAGGGAAGGCCCCTGAGGTTA
>WSXT02139134.1:0-24587 GCA_011762715.2 Neuroterus valhalla
TGCACAGGATAGAGACGCGTGGCGGTCTCGGGTAGATGAGGCAATGAACTTTCGAGTTCCAAATGCTGATAAATAAAAAAAATAAATACAACATCAAATACGCATATAAATTAAATGACAAAGATTAAACTGTGCAATTAAGAACGTTGTTGTGTACCTTGTTCAATCTTTTTGAAGTAATAAGACAAAAGTATTGCAGCACTTGACAATACGGGTCACGTCTTCTACAGCAAGATAAGGCATTGCCGAGTGCCTATTCCCAAATCAAGAAAATGAACATAATTATTGATACACCTCATCAGTTTAACCTTCCTTCATCATAACCTGAAGGGAAAAGAATTTTGGGAGTGAAAAATGTGTCTTAGAATAGAGGGTCCAACGTCGTCCAATGATTCATTTATTTATTTTTCTGGTCTTTTTAAACCAAAATTGTCGTACCGACAGTAATAATTTTGATATGGGTACATGAATTGCCTGACATACTTCTGAATTTTTCTTTGTAATGATTTTATGAAGAGTTTTTTTACTAAAAACGCTCTAAATTACACATTTGTTTGTTATCAAGTCAAGGATTTTGACCCTCATTTTGAAACTCTCAGAGAGTGTAGCAAAGGCTGCCTGGAAACAACTTTCTCATTCTTATTCTTTGAATCCCAAAGATTCTGAAAACAGAAATTATTTTGGAATTGAATAGTTAAAATGGTTACAACTTTGGAGGAATGGAACTAAAATAATGTTCATTCAATTTATTCCAGGTTCTTGATATGTTCTTGACAGCTTATACCTGTAATTCATCTCCCTCCACTGAAGTGATTTGAAAAGAACGAAGAATAGACTGTAATCGGTTTGATGTGATGAAAAATGGTATATATAGCAGTCATCCATCAAGTCTCTCATCACACCTCTTTTAAAAAATCTGTATAGTTTTCTTCTCAAGAGTATTCTTCAGTCAAAATGGAGACTACTTCTGGCACGTTTCTAATAACGATTTCGGGATTCCTTCATTTTCAAAGTAAGTCCGACACTCGTATTATTCCTTTCCTCACAAGCTTACAGTTTGAAATACTCATTCCTGAAAAGACATTTAGACTATTCAGGGCATTCATTTTAAATTATCCAAAAATTGCTTTTAACTTTTTCAGCTTCATTGTGTTTGTTTCATTACTTTCGAATCTACTCCATCCCCTGGAGACACTTTTTATGGATCTTTGCATCCAACTATGTATATAAGTAATATACCACAATGGATGGGAATCGGCACAACTGGGGACAATTCTGGTGTAAATTTTTTTATACATATAGACAAAGACCCTGAAAAGTTCTACCAAAATGGTATTTTTGATTCAGTACTTGAAAAATCGGCGGAAGTCGACTATGTTTTGGCTCAGATAATGACAGGGAAGTCATGGTCTCTCTTTTTTCGAGAATGAATGGCCGCTCGTAGATCAGGTTTATATCAAGATGCCCAGAGACTCCCAGATTTATGTTGCAGTTCTTCGACATTGTTCTGGTTCAGATAATGCCAGAGATGTCATGATTCAAAGACGGAGGTCATAGAGGCTGATTATTTCATAATTATGATGCAGACGCGGCAAGTCATAGTAATACAATGATACCTCGATAATACAAAGTTCTTGAAACCCAAGCAAGAAACGAAAACCCAGGGATATCCGCGAAAAATATCCAACAGGAAAGGAAACATGTCTCTTGTTTCTATATTATGTTCCTTGACATGATATATGTATAAATCTGTTTCAAATAATTGTTTTCCAACGTCACGATAAACGGATCGCAATTTATCAACATTTGTGTTTTTTGTTCCTGAAAATATCCCATGATGCTTCCAAATAAAGTTGGTTCCGATATTTTTACCAGAACTTCCAATGAGTCGAACCATTTTACCCCACTAAGATCTGAACCCAGTGGAGTTGGAATGTGGTACTTTTTATGAGGTAACCTAATTTTAAAGATTTGATAATTCAAAATAGGCCGTCACAGCAGATTTCTGGTTTGCAGACGTTATACTGAATCTTCTGTCAAAACTAATCGAGATAACCATAATGAGAATCTTCGAATAGAATGGTTTGAATTAGTATTTGGTTTAAAGAAATCTCTTGAGATTCTTCGAAATATTTTCCATTCACTTGAAAAATTGAAAGGTTTCATAGTATCCTGTTTCATATTTTCAAATACATTGGAATTTCCAGATATTTCATGAAAGTGTTTGAAATTTCTCAGACTCCCTTACATTTTCTAGAATTTTCTGAAAATCCAGTAAATCTTCTGAATCTTTTGAGATTCCGTATTATCCTTGAAATTCCTTAGGACTTCTTGAAATCTATTGTTATCTTTTACAAGTCCTTGGAGTATTTTGCGATCATTCAACAGCAGGGGGAGAATGCAGAAAAAAAAGAAGTAAAATAGTATATTATGCACCGAGCGGGTAACCAGGTGATTATGCGCCGAGTATGAGTTAAGCGACGAGTATGAGTTAAGCACCGAGGCGGAGCCGAGGTGCTCAACTCATACGAGGTGCAATCGCCTGGTTTTTCCCGAGATGCATATACTATTTTATCTGCTAGTAGAGGGAAATGAGCAAAACTCGCCGAGGCGATGTGAGAAAAAACTGACGCCATGTTGTACAAAGACCATAGGACATTCTCTCTCCTTCTATAACATGGCGGCGGCGCCGCACGTGAAAATAAAATAGATGTCTTTCTCTTCTTTTCTCTGTCTTTCTCTCCTTCTCGCTGTTGAAGAAGGAGAAAAAGAGGAGCATAATAAAAAAACAGGAGCATAATCAGCCGTTTTCCCACCTGAAATACAGGAGCATAATCATCGAGTTTCCCTCTACTAGCAGATGAAGAAGATTAATACGTACATTGAAATTCCACACTTGAGTCTTTTGTGGCAGTGGTCTCTTCTACTAATTATATGCGGATGATGTGCTGTTGGCAGATGACAGAAAGGGTGTATACTCGATGTTGAAAGGGTTCAAAGAGTTATGTAAGAATAAAATCAAAATCGATAAATGTGATTAAGGCTAAGATAATGTTCTCAAGAAATAGAAGAAGTACAGAACAGAACGAGTGAGAACCCAAAGGAGAAACGATTTGACTAGTTGAGTCATTCTGTTATTTAGGGATTGAAATCGAACAGAATGAGAAGTCTCAGAAATATGAACAACTCTTCAAACCAGAAAAAATTCGAAATTGCGTTTTATTTAAGATAAATGTCACTAAAAAATGAATGACTTCTATCCAGGGGCTCTGAATCTTGAAATTTCCAGCTCTCAAGCATATAAACATGAGATTCTGTATCATGGCATTATCCCATACCTAAAAATAAGAAGACTTCTAAATTTTTCCAATTGTTAATGAATTAATCAGCAAATAAAGGACGAAATTTTGAAATGCAAATAAATGATCAATCTCATTGGTCAAGAAATACAAAATGAAATAAATATGATCATTTACAAAGCTACGTTTCTTTAAAAATTAGACTACGGATATGATGCTGCAAAAAATAATAGTCATTGAGAATCACCAGCATCAAAGTGCCGATAATATTCAGATGACTATCTATAGCCTCCAGGAATTCGGATAAGAAATTGTTCTCAATTTTCTATGTTATGTTTGATGGTTGCAACAAAAGTATGTTGCAATACTTTTTGAATCACATGGTCCAGTATCGAATGAAAAAATTTTTCCGCTGTGCGCAAAGTTTGAGCGCACTCAGGGAATGTTAATGAGTCTCGCGCTCCGCGCTTATCCTAGTTAATCAGCTGATTATGTCCATGCGTTAACATTCAGAAGAGATGTGGGCAAAATATTCCCAAAACTCTTTTAGGTTCGAGGATTGCATTATTAAAACATTGCGGGTGAGGAATATGGCAGATAAATTTTTTTTTTAATTTTCTGTTAGGTTTACTGTATACCTATGATGGTTTTCCAAAAACGTAACTGTACTGTAGAAAAGAATAGTTCAAGTGCGGTCAAGTTATGATGCCTTTTCGACAGTGGATGTAATGCTCGTCGAATATTTTCCCTGGTTAAATTCTTAGCATATTACCATCAGAATAGAAAAATACTTATCCGACAATTCAGAAAATTCACTGATTGAGTAACAAAAAACTTGTGAATGCTTCTTGAGAATATAATAATTATTTCAAGGTCGTAGAAGCATATAAAAAGAAAAAATGAGAAATGGAATTTTTCCATCAAAGAAGGCAATTGTGTAACATTTTCAATTCTATTCAAATTATGAGACGAGATGATTGTGAAACTTGTAAATATGGTCTACGTAACCTTCAGCAAGATACGGCATATGCTAGTATAAGTTTTGAAACAATAAAAAAACATAATTATTTACATACGTAATCATTCGCACACTACTCTATCACGCTCCTAGCGAAAAAATAATTAAAGAGTGATTGAAGTATGCTAGAATATAATTTAATCAAGTAATGTAACACTGGAAATGTTGGCTAATAAGATGACTGAGGGAAGGAAGCACATGAAGCCAGCTGCGAGAGTAACGGAAAGGACCTACGCAAGTCCTTAGTCAGGTGTGGGGTGAATGAGGAGGGGCCAACAAGGTCAAGGTACGGACAATTATAGGACAAGGGGAGAAATTCAGCAAACAACCTGAAAAGACTTTTAAAAAATCAGCAGCACAGGAATATGCAGGAACCAGGAAGCCAAACAGATTTTTGGTGACCGGCAAAGATGGTTCAACATGGCAAATAGCAGAGAAATAGTTAGAGAGGGAGAAGACTTAGGCAAGTGAGGTTCAAGGAAGCACGTGAAAATTGAGGAAGAGAAGATGTCAAGTGGGAGGAAGGAGAGATCGGAAGATGATATGAACTAGCAGGAAAGGAGAAGAGAAAGGTTGACAGAAAGGAGAGCACATAAACAGGGATTTGAGGATTCAAGAGAAGGATCTATAAAAATGGAGAGCTTATCACAAAAGGTAAACAAGGGAGGAGGACAAAGAACAGAGGAAAAATAACGAATGTTGCGCGATGAGCAACTATTGGAACTGTTTCGGGACTCACAAGCAGTCTTCGCCCTTGTAAACAGAAGGATGATGTGGCAAGCTGTGGAAATGAGAGGAATAAATGAGATAGCTTATCGAAAATTGAAGAGAAATATATGCACGGACTATGTTCAGAATAAGGATAGGAAATAAAGGGTAAAGAATTTTGGACAGCAGATGACTCAGGGCTTTACGGGACTGATAATGTACTGCTTCATTTCCTTTAGAGAAAATTGTGTGAATCGAGTTATTTCGCTTTAAGAGAAAGAATTTTTCACAAAAGCCGGTCTGAAAAATCGGACTTTGACGCTCATATAGCGTTTTGAAAGTGACCAATTTCAGGCATATTTACTTTCTTTCTGATGCGTTATAACTTTTCGTTCCTAGACAAGAGAATGAATGTGTGTTATTCTTTCGTGTTTCCTACTTAAAGCTCTAAAGTTTGACATTATTCCCAAATAGAAAATTTGAACTCGTCACTTCGAAGATTAAAATCGATCAAAATAAAAAGCATCAGAAAACTGTATTTCATTCCAACGTGAAGCCGCTGAGAAATGAATGACTTCTATTCGCAATCTTTAAATATGAGAACATTCCAGCTTTCAAGAGAATAATTTTCTGTTCTTTCCTGTTTCTAGGTTTCTGTATTTGAACATATTACCACATCCGGATATAATAAGCTTATAGAATTTGAGCTCTGAGAATTGAAGACTTTACAGAAATATCGTCATTTCAACGTAAGTAGGTTTTAACTCAAGGACCAGTCTTGTTGATCTACATAACTTTATCTCTGTCAAAGCTTGGGTTTCTTACATATTCGGGATTTTTCTCCTTGAAAACAAGTCAATAAGCAAATGAAGCATTAAATTTTGAATTGAAAGAAAAGCAATAAAATTATGTCTCTTTTGGGTTTGAGGGATACATAATTATAACGGTGCAGACGAGGCCATACACTTATAGCTACTAGTTCAATTTCGAGATCCAAAGAATGCTATCTTTTTCGTTGTGTTTACTTATAACCTATGATGACCATCCCAAAAATGTAACTGTATTATGTTATAGTATAGTAAAAGTGTGGTCAAATTATAAAACCCTTTGAACAATGGATGTAACGGTACTTGAGAATATTTTCTGGATATAACAGATTCTATTTATTATGTTTAATTTTGAGGATAGGCATTAGGAAGAATTATGTTTATAATTTTACGATATATATTTTTCTACCTCTTCCTGAAAATTGTCAAATAATTAATTACTGTACGAATAACGCTGTTTATTTCAAGAATTATCAAGACTTCCAGCAAAAGATGGTGGATTTTCGAAAATCAAAATTCAGAATCTCTTTTTTCAACTTTCGTGCTATTTTTTTTCTCAAAAAGAAAAAGACACAAAAACAAAAATATCCTCACTATCTCCCAACGTTTTGTTGTTCACCTGACACCCTTATCAAGGTAAAAACAATCTTCCAGCTTACCACAACTCCAGAGAACCCAGGCTGCTATCTGCCTGAATGACAACTTAGAGAGCAGAGAGCATCCTGGCTTCTCTGGGGTTCTGATGTGCTGGAAGATTGTTTTTACCTTAATAAGGGTGTTAGGTGAACAACAAAATGTTGGGAGATAGTTAGAATATTTTTGTTTTTGTGTTTTTTTCTAGAAAAAAAGGTCGAAAGATGAAAAAAGAGGAAGAAGGGGATTTCTAGGTTGCCTCCTCTTTTATGTTTCCTCTTTTTTATATTCAATGTTTTTCTTTTTAATAGGTATACTTGAGGGTGTTTTGCAAATTCGGTCGTTGGATTCTTGGTTTTCTGTTTGATTTGTAAGGGTTGCAGATTATCACCAAACGAATCATTTAAAACATCTCGTAATTGGCTACTAAAGAACTCTGGAATACTTAGTAAGAATAATTTTATTTATACAAGCTCAAATACGTATATGCATTAGAAGAAAAAAATTTTAATGTTCTATATAAGAACGTGGTTGTGTAACTGGTTTATTCTCATGAAAGTGATAAGTCAAGAATATTGCAAAACTTGTAAATATGTGCTCATTTATTCTCGAAAAGATACGGAGTTTGCGAGTGTTCGCTTGAAAATAAAAGAAAAAAATAGGAATATGTACACACTCTAACGATTCTACTTCACGCAAGAATTCTTAGAACGAAAACATCGATGTTTTCGGTAAACGAGCATCAAATGTGCATAATTAATATTAATATTCTGAATTAGGAACATTGGAGCCCTGTATATGGCAACTATGAAATAGAAATAATTTTGGAAGAGGTTCGATTTTCGAAATGGACTCAAGTGTTATAACATCACAATAAGTAGATTAAAGGACCTATTAAAAACTATTTTCAGTAACATTCCGAATAAATCATTTTTATCCGTAGAAGAACATATTGGATCATTCTAATTTTTTCTTTGAAAATCCCAAAGCAGAAAAATTAGAGCAGAGACCACCAAGGTGGACATCAATCATTCAAACATTCGTTGAATCTAAACAACATTACATATCTTTCAAAATCATACCGTTCCTAGAATCCAAATTTATCAGTTAACTTATTCATTACACAAAGCCATAATATATTATAGCCACAATGAAAAACTTTCGCCAAGTACAAGATTTTTGGACAATCTATGTAGCTTCTTGAATCAAACTTTTTGATTGTGAACTATGCAATGCGTACCAATTTTTAAATATCCTAGCTGGCTTGTGTAAGGACGATTTGGATTCGTAATGTTTAAGGTACAAAGTCTTTTCTGCGGGCTGTAGAATATTATGATGACTGACTGACTTCAGTTGAAAAAATCCATGAAAGATTGGTCGACATTTCATAATTGTTTTGTCAACAGTAATGGATGCGGATATGAGGAGTTGTTGAATAATTTTTTGGAAATAGTTGCGTAACAGGAATAATCAGAAATATAGTCTGTAGTTGTCTAATGGAGTCTTGTGTGATTATAGTCCATTTTTGCATTATTAATCAGTTATTAACGCTGTCGGAACAGATTTTTTCGCCTCAATTGATAGTGGTAGATTTCCGAAGGTTTCGAATATCTGTGTGTCGTTGAGATTATAACCAGGAAATAACCAGGAAGCCCGGAGATGAAGAATTGTATCTAGCGTTAAATTACATTATCAAACACTAAGAATGAGAAAATAAAATATTTTTCGGAATTGGCTACTGTCTTCCGTACAATCATTGAATTTTTTTTTAAATATTCAGCAGGGGTCCTTAAATCATGGACACTATCATCCTAAAATTATTTACCTCTGAAACAAAACAAAAAAATGCGAAATGATGCAATAGGTGTTTAATGAGAAAACATGGTCTTGAAACATATTCAATTTCATGAGAATAATGAGAATACAGTGTTTCAGCACTTGCAAATAAAAGCTCATTTGTTTTCTAAAAGATACGGCGTTTGATAGCGCTCGCTTGACAATGAAAGAAAAATAGGATTATGTACACACTCTATCAATTCTAACTGTCTTTACGCAAGGAACATAGAAGAAACAAATATTTTTGGAAACACACGGACTTTGTTGGAAAAATTTTGGAGTAGGAGGCAATGAATAACTGAAATATTAACGTCGAAACTCTAAATATGGCTCTTTAAAATAGAACTGATTTTGAAAGAAGTTCGAATTTCGAAATGGACTTAACTGTGGACTTGGTAATAAGCAGATTATACACACCTATTAAAGACTATTTTTAGTGATATTCACATCATTATTAATTTTCAGCTGCTTAACTTCTCTCTCATGTGGATTGAAATGCTTTCCATTTGTATTAAGGTTCCGTAGAAAAAGGACGTTTTCATGAGCAATTCTTGCTTTCCCTAGGCACCTATCACATAGTTTAAGACATTGCTTAAGAATATTGCTCCTGTTTTCGCGAAACCCCGTTTGAATTTAGTACCCATATTTCCCGACCTGCATATGAGTTTGAATTGTGGGCCCTCTAAAAAGCAGAAAACTGCCTGATCATTAGTTAGCATCCTCACGAGGTTTCGATCATCATCCTTTTTGTGTGTGCAATTCCTGGAAATGACCTCTAAAGTCCCAAATCTATGTCTCTCCACTGTACTGAATCGAGGACAACAAATAAAATGCTGCTATCGCTTTGACGTCATAAAAGTTGGTAATAGCTGTCCTCCATCAAGTCACTGCTCACTCTACTTTTGATAAATACGTGTGAGTTCCTGCCCGCAGTAGCTACTCCGTCGAAATAAAGATCACTACCGGCGATTTCTTACTTGCAACTCTTGGATCCCTTCATTTTCAAAGTAAGTCGAATACTTGTAGGATTATTGTTTAATAAGCACTGAGTTTGATTCATTTCTTTGAGAAGTATTCAATCATTTGTTTCATGTAATTTCACAAAGCATGTAATATAATATGTTCAAATCTGTATCTTTTTCATCGCTTATGATTCCAATTGGAAAATTAAATTAAATTCGGTTCTATGAAGGGTTTTCTCAAAATGGATAATGGTTTCCCTATTCTCCCATAATGCAAATAAAATTGATAATTTTCACCTGCAGAAGATCATATTGAATCATTTTGATTGTTGCTATAAAAATGCCAAGAAAAAGAGTTATGCATGATAGAGTTATGCACAATATATACTCTGCATATAACTTCAGATAAACTAGTTGATCATAATTTTGAAGACAATGTCGTATCTGGAATTTGTTTTGGTAGCCTCGAGTTAGATGAAACAAATAATGTCAAAAAATACATCTACACTTATGCCTTGTCGAGACTTAAACTTCACGTGAGTCTATATTCAAGAGAGTGAGTAGTGTAGCTGGGATATTATACATTGATTTATATCATACCTCGATTGAATATAGTGTCGCTTGAAGCGTATGTCTAAACGAGGCATCACAGTTTAACAAAGAGAAAAAAATTGTTTATTTATATGAAGTTCCCTTGTTCTTTTTTTATAAACTAAAAATACGTGCAGTATATTTAGGGATACTTATTGCGCATCAAGGGGGAAAGTGGCAGAGACTCAACGAATTTCCACTTCCGAGTCGGGTTATCGGGTAGTCGAGTCATGATTGTCAATCATGTTAAAATATCCTCGAGTTACTTCTAACGCTTCTCAATTCGTTTGAATTTCTTTTATCGAGGAAAACGAGTGTTTGTCGACTAGCGTCCTTTTCAAATTCGACAAGTCTCAACTCTTCTAGACTCGAGAATCGGGTATTAAATGTTTTTCCCGGCCATAATCTTCTGGGACATCATTTTTGAGGTCCTATGAGACCATTTTAAGTAAAAAATAAAAATTGATTTTTCGAAAATTCTAGGGTGGCCTAGCCCCTTAATCGTTTTGTCATCGAATACACTGAAAGATGAAACAATCATCATGATTTCATGATTTTCATCATAAGTTTTTTTGATAGAAACAAAATCGTCGGCGTTATGGCATTTTCAAAATTCAAAATTATATACGAAAATGAGAATTTTTAGCCAAAAAAGGCAAGATATGAAAAAAACTTTGAAGAAAAAAAACGCTTCTCTTTGGGAGACCTCCAGGATGATCTTTGCAACTCTTTGAGTTTTCTCAAAGAATCGACCATTCGAATTTCGGACGCACAAAAAATGATAAAGAATAGAAAGATCCATTTTTTGGTCAAACTATGTGAGGTACAGGAAATTATTAATTAAATGAACTTATGTACCAAAAAGAGATCTACAGATGTGGTAGAATTAACTTTTTGATAGAACAAGTAGTTTTTGCTTCATTAATGGAAAACCATATAAAAATGAAAAATGAACTTCTGGACAATTGGCACAAGCTTAGGAAAAATCAAACAGACCCAAGTTCTTTACCAGGAGAATATCTTCAAATGTATTAATAACTTCTTCAACAGGATATGGAATTCTCATTTCAATCAGGAAAAATGACTATAAAAAGGAAATAATAAATTTCTGAAAAAATGACTAAGGCTTATACCGAATTTCCAGGAAAACTACACAACATGTGAAAAAAATTAGGCAACAAAACTTCTCCACCGTTTGGGACAAACTTTGATCGAGTGCGCAGCACGACACACACGATGAGAATGTATTCGTTTCATGCGGAGAAGCTCCAACAAAGGAGAATTCACACTTATCATATATTTTCTGAATGAATAGTTAAAACGGCGGTAATAAATAGCTAAATTAGAAACGTCGGAGCTCTGAATATGGCACTCAAGAAATATAATCAATTTTGAAACAGGTTCAAATATTGAAATGGACTTAATTATTGACATTACAATAAGCAGATTACTTCGAACTTCTCAAATTCCATTTTACTTGCAAAGAAACGCTTTCCATTTGTATCAAGCTTCCGTAAAAAAAGGAATGTGCTCATGAGCCCTTCTCGCTTTCCCAAGGCAGCAATCACATAGTGTAAGACTTTGCGCTTGCTATTAAATTATATTTTCGAGAATGACTATAAGTCTCACTGACTCTTTATATGTAGAGAAAGCGAACTATATGCTATAAATGGCAGAATATTGCTTTTTTCCTCACGAACACCTATCTCTCTCCACTGTACTTTATCGAGATCAACATATAAAGTGCCGTTATCGTTTTGATGTAATAAAGGTTAGTATAAAGATAGCAGTCTTGAATCAAGTCACTACTCACTCGACATTTTAGGAATCCGTGTGTGTTTCTTCCCCGCAGGATCTACTTGGTCGAAATGAAGATTACGACCGGCGATTTCCTACTTACAACTCTTGGATTCCTCCAGTTTCAAAGTAAGTCGAATACTTGTTTGATTATTGTTTCAGAAACCCAATGTTTGATTTCTTTGTTCGTGACGTATTCAAACGTCAATTCCTGGCCGGACCACTGTCGGATACACCGTCAAGGACACCACCCCCAGGTGCCATTTAGCTTTCAGCGCGGTGGTTTACGCCTTAGCTTTAAAACATTTCTACCAAAAATTGAATTATGTTTATGGTTTTTTAATTATTATTTTGTAACAATAAGGAAAATAAGTAATGGGTTCGATGAAGGGGTGTCGTAATATTGATAGATTAATTGATAATATTCTTGACTGTATGTAACTTCATATCAACTAGTTGATCATCAATTTGAAATCGATGGTTTACTTGGGATTTGTTCTGTCAGTCTCAAAGTGGAAAAGAAAATGATGTCAGAGAATACATTTATACTAACAGTTTGAACAAAGATTCCGGATAACGTTACTTCTGACTGTCCTTATTTTTATCACAGTAGAATCATTCTTTTCCAAATTCATTATATCAATGAAACAGATAAACACATTCAATAAAAAATTTAATGCAAGACCATATTCAATCTACAAACGAAAAGAGGGAGTGACGAAGTAAGGAGGTTGGTTGGATACAGGGTGATCGTGATCAGAAAAATGACTTTAGGTTTGGTTGGTTTCTCGTATTTTCGAATCAGGTTGGGTTCGGGTTCAGGTTCGAAGTTCGAGCGAAAAACTCGAAAACCCGACTCGATACGAAATACTGACAATTCGACATGGCTCGAAAACTTTAAATTCTGACCCAGCCCAGAAACTCGAAAGCCCGCTATGACCGGGAAGACCAAAAACCCTACCCCGAGCCGAGCCGGATTTTTTATCTCTCGGGTCCAGTTTTGAATCCGAACCCGAACCCGGACTGATCCGATGCGATTCCTAATAAACTCGACACGACCCGTCGGATTCCAGAAAATTTTGCACACCCTTGAAGAATTGAAGGTAAAAGCAAGATAATTCGAAAAAAATTGCTCGGAATTAAACATTGATTGTCAATCATGTAAAAATATTCTCGAGTTACTAGAAACGCTTTTCAACTCCCTTGGCTTCATTTGACAACCAAAGTTTAAAATTTGTATGAGATTTTTTTCCGAACAGCTTTTCAGCATCGGTACACTCTCAAGAATTTATTCCCGAGTTCTCATAAGGCTCATTAAAACGAAAGAGACGTTCAATCATGAATCCCCCCCCCCTCCCTCTTCCCCCTTCTTCACCGAGAACTACGACAACTACAAATAATCGTAATGATATTAGGCCAATCTGAACAAAACATTATACATTTAATTTTAATTTGTTCCTCACAGAAATAGATGCAAATGATTTCATAAATATGCTGCCGAACCGCTTCTACGTACAAATGGTAGATCGCAACACTTATTCAGGAAGATTGATTGGATTCTCAGGCATAATGGGAATTCCCGGCTTGATGGGATTCAGCACGCACTGGAATATTAATCAACAAGTTTTCATTTATAAGGCGAAAGGCCCTAATGAATCCTTCAGCCTTGGTATGTTTGGTGTCAGACTTGGGGAATCAGACAGGCAACTTAATTATCCATCTGTTCCTGGCGCTACTGAATGTCCAATCGCGGCTGAAATGCGTTTCAGAGAAGAGGGACACCTGAGGCAACGTTTCAGAGCTGGACCCTTTGCAAAGTTCAATCCTCCAGGACGTTTAAGGCTGAGCGCAGATTTTTTGCCACCTATCGATCATGTGTTTATCAAGTGGGGAAGCACCATTTATATGGCACCTTAACGACATGATGCTGAATCAGACAGAGTATACCATTCCTTGGACAATGCTCACGCACGCGGAGACCCTGATCGTGATCAGTATGCGGCAGTCCATAATACTGAAATAAATCCCCGATAATTTATTTGCTCTGAAAACGGAGAAAAACTTAAATCCTAGGGATGTTTGCAAACATATAATATTAGAAATCTTAGGCAATGCAGATCTGTATTTGCTTACCACAGATTATTCCCTTTGATTTTTCAATAAATGAATCCGAAATCCAATATAATTCCTGTTCCTTTTCTTCCACTGAAACTTTTCAAGGTGTCTCAAAATTAGGTCAGTTCCGATTGATTCACCAAGATTATTTAATAAGCTGGACCATTTTTTTTATGAGGAATACATAATATTTTTAGCTGGATTAGAACGCCGCAGCGAAGCTTTGAGGTTTGCATAAAGAATATAGATAGAGCACCTATCGATGCTTCTCCGAAAGACTATGAGAAGATCAGATATTTTCTTTGTTTATCTATTCCTGGATTTTCGAATTTTTCCCTAATAACATCTTGTCATTTTTTCGAGTGGAACGAGCAAATCCTTCGTGTTTTCGATGCTATTTAGGTTCTGGCGACCCTAAGATATTCAAACCATGTTTTGAAATGACTAAACATACTTCAAAAACCCTTGAGACCTTTACAAATAACTTCAATTTTTTTCCAAAATTCTTAGCATATTCCAGAATACTTTAACCGTCCCTTAAATCCTCTAACATAGATCGTCATCTATCAAAGGCGGTCAAAATCCAGTGTTGCACGAGAAAACTTGTATGACTCACCCTTGAACATTGAGGAATTCACATAAATAAGTTAGAACAACTAATTTGAGACCTCTAGTTACAAGGACTATAAATATTTTGCCATAACAAGCATAGAGGATTAAAGTAGGTCACGGACAAGCTAATGGTTAGCAGTCTTGAATTGTATTTCTGATTTCCGGATGTATTTACTACAGCAATTTAGATTTGTTCGAAGAGAAATCAAATTTTAAACAGCAGTGAGTGCAAGATTTTCCGAGATATTCTGATACGCCATGTAAGTACTGAAGAATCAGAGTTTTGATTCAATTCGAACCCTTTTTTGGTTCATTTGTTAAGAGAAATCAAAAGTTTAGATGGACAAAAAATTTCTCTAAATTTCGCTTTGATGTATTTTTATCACTTTATCTATGTTTTGAAATATTCATTTGAGATTAAGGCTGTTTCACAGTAGAGAGATAACGAGCCTACAAAGGAGGATTGGAATTACAGCGTCCCATGTCACAGCTCAAGGTATAGTACTTCAAGAATCATTTCCATCAAAGTCAATTCTTCTCCGCTTATACAGAAGTAGGTCATGTAAATCAAGAAATCATCAGAAGGAAACTGCAACTTTCTGGCATTACTTACATTGACACATCTCTTATTAGGAGATATTCGGAGTTTACGAAAAATTGACATGAGTGTGGAAACACACCGCCTTTTGTGAGACATATGAGCTATGTTAAACGCACCCTTTTTACTTGGACAATGTCACTTTAAAAGCAAAAAGAATACGCTATGCTTGGTCACAAGAATAATTCAAGTTGCACCACAGATTTTTGTTTATTTTTTGTAACTGGGACTTTCTAGCACCATACGAACTTTTATGGCTTCTATCCGATATCAACGACGTACTTATTTTCCGGAAGTGATACAGTATTAGGAGGAAGATTGTGGATCCCAGGTCTGATATTTTGTATTTGGCTTCATGGTTATCCTTCATAGAACTTTATTCATATAATGGGAACACTTACGTCAGTTCTGGAACATACGTTTCATTTTTCGAATAATTCTAGTTCAAATTGTCAAACTGCTTACACCTCAAATAAACACAATCGTCATTACTTCCGTTACTGGTACCAAAAGTAGTTGGAGGGTACTTTTATGTTGCTGCTGTTGTTTTTGAGAAATCTAGAAGAAGAATAGAAGAATTTGAGGTCAACTTGTTATGAGTAAAAAAGGAAGGTGTAAAAGTCTACGTGAGAGCAGATGAAGTGGGGGACAAGGTGAATGTGGAGGAATAAATGTAAGAGTAGGGAAAGTCTGAAGAGGAGTGATCAAACACTGGACATGCTCGTGAATAAGGAGACTGGGGAAAGGGAGCACTCGAAACTAGCTTCGAAAGTAAAAAAAAAAGACCTACACAAGTCCCTAGTCGGGTGAGGGCTGAATAAGGAGGGGCAAACCAGGTCAAGGTACGGGCAGTTATAGGCCAGGAGAATCCACGAACCTGAGAAGAATCAGCCAAACAGTTTTTGTGTGACAGCCAAAGATGGTTCAGCAAGACAAGTATCAGGGAAATAGTTAGGGAGTTACTCTGGAAGGAGAAGGAGAGGAAATGGAAGGAGTGATTTGGAGATTATGTGAACTGTCAGGAAAGGAGAAGAGAAAGATTGATAAAAAGGAGAAAACGCAAAAGAAAGAGGAGAGTCAGCAAGGTAATAACATGGAGAGATAGGATATGAGTAAACGGAGAATCCAGGTTTTAGGACCAGGATCTTTAAAAATGGAGAGCTTGTCAAGAAGAGGGAACAAGGAACAAAGACAAAGAGCACAAGAAAAATAACAAAGGTAACGCGATGAGAAGCAATTGGAATGGTTTTTGGAGTTATAAGCAGTATTTGCCTCTATATGAACAGAAGGATGCTGTAGAAAGCTGTGGGAGAAAGAGGAAAAGATGAGATAGCTTATCGAAAAAGTAAGACAAATATATGCAGGGGCTATAGGTCCAGAGAAAGCATAGTAAATGAAGGGTGAAGAATTTTTAACAGTAGATGACTCAGGCAAGGTTACCCGTAAAGTCCGCTATTGTTCAATTTAATGTTGAACATTATATGCTCTCCCCCCCCCCTCTCTCGCTCGCTCGCTCGCTCGCTCTCCCTCTCCCTCTCTCCCGTTCTGGTGTAGTATATGTATAACGAGTGGGGTATATATCACACATTTGATACTTGCCGTATGCTGATTGATGCAGGTGATTAAATGTGCATAAGATGTTTGTAGTGCGATTAAACGAAGTGGTGAAAGTTTTATCCAATTGGAATATTACAATGAATTGTATATTTTATATAACATTGACTAGAGATCAATCCATGTCTTTATATTACACGTGGAACTGACAAACTTTATAATTTTACTTCTTTGAAATGTTAATCTCCGATTGCGATAATTTTTATTCTTTCTGCTTCAGTATTTCCTTTCCTGGCGTACATGTATGCATAGGGTGAGGGGGAAGCTGTTATCTTCCAAACGATGGATGAAATAACAATCAAAGTTATGTTTCTCTTTTAACGCGGAAGAGCAAAGCTTCTGTCGGCGGTCCCCTGACCGCTCTACTTTTTCAAACTTTTTGTTACCAATCTTGAAAAATAAAAATAAACCTCATGTGGAAGACACCATGAACAGGTCAGCCTAACCTTCCGTTTATCTCGATATTTTACCAAATAAACTCTACAAAGTCTCAAACTGTTTGCTTCGAACTTTTGATGTCATGAAACTAATTTGAAGCCTCCAAAACTACACACTGTTATGCCAAACGTCTAAAAAATGTCCATAATCAAGTTTAGATAAGCTTTATCTTTATGTCCTTTTTTGCTTAAATCTGTAGTTTATCCTCAAAAGACAACACCTCAAAACTGCAACAGAACTTCTTCAACGTGTAGAAAGCAAGCCACATTTACAAAACTCTAGCTTATCTTTCTTACATCACAACGATATATAATAGAAATAACATTCTTTGCGGTTTGCTTGCCAGAGAACCGTTCCAGTTTTGATTAATTAGATATTTTTCACTCTTGCGCACATGCTAAGAAACATGTTATCATTTCCTTAAAGTGATGGTTTGAATATAAAGTAATTTTTTCTCCTTGAAAATATTTTAACTCTTCTGCTTAGTAGCGAGTTGGATTTCATCCATTTTCCATACTACCGACATATACGGCCAAACTGGTAGGAGCGTTTGTCACTCAGGTGGTATTTCCGGCAGATTGGATTTTTTTTCAAGAATATAAACAAATTTATACAAGAATGTCGCGCTAGCGAAAAATTCTGCCTCGAGATAACGAATCTGATTCGTCGTTCAATTACGTAATAAGCGATTTTTCAGAATCCTCTTCTGAATGCAACGATATAAATTTTTATACTCCCATTTGAAATAATGTAATATAGAGCCACAAAGAATGAAGTTTGGTCAAATTTTCAGTATCATCCAACAGTCTATGAGATTGATATTTCTATAACTGAAAATGTTTCTTTATTAGGTGATAAAATAATCCTATTTGCTTTAGTAAATTCATCAATTCTTGCGGCTGTAGCCTGCATGAATGCGAACCTTGACATATGGAAGTGGTAAACAAAGAACTTGGCTGCGTAACATATTAAACTTCATTGAAATAATGAGAACACAGTATTGCAAAACTCGTAGATATGACGTTGTTCGTTCTCAGAAAGATACGGCATTTGCGAGCATTTACTCAGAAATAAGAGACAATTAGAAACATTTACACAACAAAAGATCAGTTTCGTCTCACCTTGCGAAAGAATATCCATAGCAAAAAGCGTGATATTTATTGTTGATCAAGCTACCAATATTTCTCAAAACTAAAAACCTTGTTGAAAAAATTTGGAAATTAGGACTTGAAGGAGAATCCATCACATATGTTATGGATCATTTATTTTTTTAATAAATAAAAAGAGTAGAAATATCAAAAAGCAGAATAAGGGACATTTCAACTCTGAATATGGCGTTTATAAAATAGTTATAATTTCTACAGAGATTTAAAAGTGGTCATTAATTTACGTGTTCACGAAACATGAGCAGATCATCGAGAACTGAAAGTCATGATCATAAGGAAATTTCACATCATTCATAGTTCGGAATTCGTAAAACTCTTCTTTACTTCGTTTTTTATTTGTGCTCAGGTTTCGTCTGAGGAATCGCCATCTCAGTACCACTCATTTTCCCTAGGTTTGTAGAGCAAGTGAATAATATAATATAAATGTCAGAATATTGCTTCTGTGTTCGCACATACTTGATTGGATTTTGTCCCTATACTCAAAATCCTGCATGCAAAAAAACTGCACGACTATGGATGAACCTCTTTTTAAATTTTGGATTATTTTTTATATTTATCCAAAAGCAATTATTATCTCAAGTAATAAGACTTGGTGTAAAGTTTTATCTCATGTGTGTGCTCAACCTCTAGAAATGAGCTCTGAAAATATGAAATTCACCTCCTTCAAGTAAACTTTTTGACGCAGAACAAATAAGAAGCTGTTATCGTTTTGATGCTGTAAAAGTTGGTATATATAGCATTCATACATCAAGTCACTGCTCACTCGACATTTAAAAATCATTGTGAATTCATCCCTCGTAATATCTACTCAATTGAAATGAAGATTACTGCCAGAGGTTTCCTACTTACAATGCTGGGATTCTTCCATTTTCAAAGTAAGTTTGATTTGTTTGTTCTTCAGGTAATCTAAAGAGGAGGTAATTAAAAAGGTGGAAGAACTGTGTATAATTTGGACCAGGATGCATGAATTTCCGTTCGAACTATGAAATCGAACGATGAGAATCAGTCGTAAAAAGATTTAATATCTCAATATTTTTCTACGAATCAACTGACTTTCTTCCAGAATTGTCTTCTTCCGACTGTAGGATACTAAAAAATTGTCCCGGAAATCACGCTATCATTAGAATAACAAAATTGAATCATTCTGATCTGAACGAAAATCTCACACATATAAATTTTTTTGTACAAAACTAGGTGCAAATGGATTCATACACATGAGACTAAACAGTTTCTATGTGGAAATGGCAGATGGCCACACTTATAAGGGATATATGAGGCCACTTCTTGACATTCGTTCAGTACCGTATTGGATGGGAACCGGCACATATTGTGACTTGTTCGGAGGAGAAGTTTTCATACATAAGGATCCAACCCCTGGTACACCCAGTCACGATGGTCTCTTCGATATCAAACTTGAACGTTCATCAAAGCAACCTATGTATTCTGCTGCTGGTGTTGCTGCAGGTCCAACCTTTGCTGACATGCGTTTCACAGGGACACATATTGTACAACAACATCACAGAGCTGGACCCTTCACGAAATATGATCCTCCTACACCGTTGCCAATCCATCGTTTGAGACCTGCTACGCCACCCAGAAATCATGTTTTTATTAGGTGGGAAGGCACCATTTATAGCGCGCCTTTACGATATGATGAAGAATCGGATTCGTACAATTTCGCACTGGACAACGCTCACTTACATGCAGGCCCTGATCGTGATGAGGAAGCGGCATTCCATTCTGGGCAAATGTCACCTAGATAATTCAAAGTACTGGAAGATGGAAGAAAATATGCGTAAGAAGGACGTCCTCAAAGTCTTCTCATTTTGCTATATTAAATGTTTTCGTCCGGTCAGACATGTGTTTGTTTATCGCAAATATTTTTATTTGATCGTAACAATAGATAAAATTGTAATTCAATAATATTCCTGTTTTTTTCTAACAGTCTATCACATGGTTCCTCAAAATGAAGTTAGTGACGAATTCTCGACCAAAAACATTCGAAAGTTAGACCATTTTTTCCAATGCGGAATTCATTTTATTTTCGACTAGATCAGGCCACTGCAACAAACCTATTATATGCACAGAAAAAAGGGGTCCACTTCAAGTCACATGAAGCAAGTCTCACCTGCGGCAAGTCTCACTTGCAGCAAGTCTCATCTGCGGCAAGTCTATTTGCGGCAAGTCTCCCTTTTGGCAAGTCTATTTGCGGCTAGTCTCACCTGAGGCAAGAATATTAGCGGCATGTCTCATCTACGTCGAGTCTCTTTGCGGCAAATCTCCCCTGCGGCATCTCCCCTGAGTAGATTGTCAATATTGTGGCGAACCTCATGAACCGAATTGTCTACCTACGCCATTTCTCTTTTTCTAAAGTGACAGAAGTGCGGCATCTCTCCCTTTGAAAAATTTGAAGTGGCAAAACTCTGTTCGGGGAAATGAGACAGGGTTACTACCTCCCTCCTTTCTCAAGTCTTGTAGGGGGCGAAAAGGCGCCCCTGTGATAGGTTGAGGGAATCGTTTAGGTCATAAGACCTCCCCCTTTTCCCAAGTCTCGGGGGAGGGGGGCACCCCTATTACTGGTTCTGGAAATAATGTAGGTCACATGGCTTAGAATGGTAAATCGAGTTAGGGATAGATGCTGCACTTTTGCCACTTTAGAGGTGGAGAGATGCCACAGGTAGACGATTCGCTTCGGGAGGCGTGCCACAAGATTGACAATCTACTCGGGAGAGATGCCGCCAGGTAAACTTGCCTCGGAGAGGCTTGCCGCAAGGGGGACTTGCTGCAAATGAGACTTGCCACAGGTGAGACTCGCCGCAGATGAGACTTGCCGCAGGTAAGACTTGCAGCAAATGAGACTTGCCGCATGTGACTCAACATGGACCCAAAAAAAGTAGATAAATAATCAAGTGTTCCCCACTTTCCCGAAGGTATGAAAGAAGATAATATACTTTCTTTGTGCATCCGTTTTTCGGTTTTCGAATTTTTTCTTTTCAAAATATTGTTTTGTATACTCAGAATTTTTCAAAACTCGCATGATGTTTTTTTGAATTTTCCTGAATACCTTGAATCCTTTCTAATTTACTAAAATTATTTCTGAATTAGATTATATTTTTTGGATTTTTTTCCAATCGATTTGATCTCTATAAATTTCTCTTCAACGAAAACTATATTCTCGATAGTTCATCAAAAATTCTCTCAAGATACATCACAACGAATATCAGACTATAGTTGGCGATTTGCCTACGACCCCATAAACTCCATTTCCATTCAGTATCTACTTAAATTCTCATCATAATCAACAGGTATTCGTTTTATGAAGAAAAACATTTATTCAATGTAATCTCCATATTTCGAGACTCCCTGAAACTCAAAAAACTAGTTTTCCTTTTGTGTATGTTCTTTTGTTGTTGTTGTTGTTGTTGTTGGCATAGTCATTTGTGTATCTTTTAACTTCCGAGAGACAAAGCAGATTATATTACACTATTGCGCACATTTTAAGCGATCAAAATTGAATAGAGAGTTCGTTGATTAGACTAAAAATTTATTGAGAATCATATGTTGATAGAAAACGCATTTTTTGTTCTATTTGCAAACATGATATTGAAAATAAAAAATGCATTTTGTGAAGAAGCCATACGAGAGAGGAAAAAACATTGGGAAACATAATTGTTTGCTTTGATAATATTTAAAAATTCTATCTGCAACATTTTCGCACAAGACGCATGATTTTTATTTTGAACGGAACGAACTACATTTTTAAGAGAAAGGTTAGGATTCCAGGAAAACTATTCGAGATAAGAAAAAGTGTCTACAAGGAAAATGATTCATTCAGGAAGGATGTAAAAACTTTGACAATAATAAAAATAAAAAATAAAAAATAATAAATTCGCTTCATTATGAATCATAATATCATAACAAATATTGGAGTAGTAATGAAAGCAAAAATTACGCTTTTTTCTGCAACATCTGAACAAACAATCCTGGATAAAGGTAAATGAATTATATACAATACATTAAATACATCATATTGTTGAGTGCACAATCAGCACATATTTAATTAAGAGTATTTGGCAATTAACTTGATTATTATTAGATGCAGCGTGACTAAACAAAAAAGCTGTTTTGAAATTATTAACTCCAAATTACTGATCTCTATCATATTCTGTTTCAAAATCAGTTATGTTGTCGATCCATAATCAAGATTTATCTACACATAGTCGAGAATTATCAAAAAAAGGTTTAATGGGATAAAACAGCATAGAACTCCCTCCTGACATTATTTATAAAGGATTTAATTCGCATTTGTAGAAACGAAGTTATCATCATTAAAAAAAAACATTCTGCCTAGGGAATGATAGTACCATCCCCTATGATGAGGTGAGACATGGTGGAAAAAATCCAAAAATTAGTAGGTGGACCGCTATTGTATTGGCAAACAGGTTGACCATATCAGTAGTAGCGGTCCGCGTTGAGTCAGCCGACTGCTATAACTGAGTTTGGACGAATCCAAAGATCAAGTTAATAAATGTGTCAATACTATATTATCGCCAATGCCAACGGAATATAGAATGAGTTTTAGAAATACAGCCTTGGTAAAGATAATGTTGTTTCAACGAGAGCAGCTTCCTATTTATGAACAGAAGTTGAGTTGATCTTACTCAATTTCTACCAAGGCTTGAATTCCGTTGAGTTGTGGATCATTCTTTTCGTAATCTATTTTATAACTAATTAAAAAGATAGGTTCTGATTGAAAATGAAATTCATGAATCATATTCTACATACAGATTTTTTTTTGAAAATTTGAGTTCACATCAAAACCACTGGGAATGAAAAATCAATTCAGCTCAATTACTCGAATATGTAAAATCGTTGTTGGCCAAAAAATTGAAGAAAATTAATATCAGGACCTTGCGGATTTTTTTCTCGTTATTCACCCGTCGCAATTGTTTTGAGGAAAATATCCTGGTCAAAAAAAAATTTTCCACATGAAAATCACTGATTATTACAAAAGAGGCTATGATATCAGGTTGCCCGTCTTAAAACCTTAGGCATCGAAATGGAACATGGTTCAAGAAAAGATTTTTGGGCAAGTTTTTTGACACTTTGGTATATTTGTTTTACGTTTTTTATTATAAAAGCCGCCATATTTAATTTACGAGTGAATAAACGATTATTTTTAACCCGGAATCTTGTAGAGCAACCTTTAAAACATAAATATGCTACGATTTAAAGATGTACAACTACTTCCAAAAATATGTTAACAAATACGTCAAGAAAGTACCTCAATTCGTCGCTTTTTCTCATCTAAAAATTCAAATGCGTTTTTCTCAAAACTACTTCTTCAAAACTGGTTCGCACGATTTCTCAGGCGTCAGTGGACGGATTTTCATTTTTCTTCTTTTAAAATGCGCAGAAATATATTCCATATATTTGTAAGACGGCTTTTTTCCATTTTTTGAAAAATAGATTTGTTTCAAATTTTTGAAAATGAAGAAACAGGTTCAAAAAACCGACTTTTTCTTTAATAGCCCGCCATTTTGACAATTTCCAAAAAAAGAAGAAAAGCCCTCGAAGCCATTTTTGGAAAATGGTGCGAACCAATGGCCCACCTCCTCATGGAGGGCCTTCACGGAAAACGATGCTGCGGCAAAAGAAAAAATTTTTCAAAGAAATGTTTACTGCATTTTGTAGTCTAAGGACCAATCAAACTTAAAAAAAACTCATAAAAAAATAATGAATACTTTTCTTACAATTAAATTCCAAAAAACGCTCTGAAAACCGGCCCGTTCGGAGGAACAACCCCTTAGTATCATAATGCATTGTGCTATAAGATATCCTGCATCCAACAGCATGGAATTGTCGAGAAATTAAAAGTTATTTTTTGGACATTGTTTGTTACAAATTTCTTCAAGAATGGCGCCGAATATTCAAGAATTATGAAAATTGTTGATCAAATATAGATAAATTTTCAATCAAAGAGAACATATGAACCTCTCCGGATCAAAAGGGGACACGCGTGGATTCAGCCTGAGAAGTATTGTCCTGAAAGTCAATTTAAAAAATCGTACGAATTTCGATTTTAAGAACTGATTCTTGTAGAAGATTTTGTGGCGCATCTTTTTTTTATCTTGCAAAAATTTGTAAGTTTCATAGTTTTTGAATAAATTGGTAAGGAATAGATTTTATAAAAACCAAGAATTTCAATCTTTTTTCACTTTAACTCGTGCTAAATCAGTCAATTTCCAGAATTTGTCAATATAATTAATAGTTGATTACATCTTCAACTCTTTCGGAACTAACTAAGCAAGAAAAACGTAAAATTTTTAATAAACAAAAAAGTTATCAATTTTTTTGTGAGATTTTGAAAAAA
>WSXT02139135.1:0-10520 GCA_011762715.2 Neuroterus valhalla
TTTACAAATCGCCATCTAAAACAGGTGCCCCTAGTCACTTACGTAATTTATTGATCACAGGCAATCCCTTTTCCCCCCCATTTTACTAAACATCCCGTGGTCGGCATCACTCCCCCCCCCCCCCCCCCTCCCGCTAAAGTAGCCACATGGTTTACGGAAGACGCCTAATTTTCCAAAAATCAGTCGAATTCTCGTGAACCCTGGTGGAGCTCTCTAGAATTCTGTAAAATTCTCGTAGATTGTAGCATTTTCCAAGAGCCTCTTAAAGAGTTCAAGAGAATTTCGCAGATTTGTAAAGAATTCCACAAGACTTCAAAATAATTTTAGAGATTTTTTCAAAACTTCTGGAATTTGATAGATTTCTGAAAAAATCAACAGTATTCACGACCCTCTCACATAATTTGGAAGAATTTCACAGAATTCTAGAGAATTCCACAAGAATCCTAAATAATTCTACAGATTTTGGAAAAACTTTCAGAATTCGAGAGACTTACATAATTTAGCATTATCTTTGAGCCTTTTACAGTACTTGAAAGAATTCAACAGATTTCTAGAGAATCCTACAAGAATTGAAGACAATTCTAAAGAATTTAAATACTTCAATCCCTTTTTACTGTTACATAGTCAAACGTTTTAGGAAAAGATACTTTCTTCGATTTTCGTATATCGCTAAAGTGTGAAACTGCAGAGAAAATTTGTTATTATTTCCGAATAAATTTTTTTTTGCAATCCAAGAACATGATAATGAATTCTGAATACCGGGACACCCTGTATATACTGGTATGCTACAACATATCAAGCCCTACAGAGACACTTGTCTGCATTCGCCTTTAGGTGTATTATAGCTGTTTTTTCAATCACATATTTACGCAAATCTCATAATTTACCGAATGGTCGTAGTCCTTATGATTTTTCCATTACCTTAGTAAACATTTTTGGTCATATTCCTTCGCATTCATCAAAATCATTAGCCTCACTGATTTTTATGACAACTCGATGAACTAAGGAATGATATGATAACACCCCCCTCCCCTATGGATTTCATCAAAATACTAGCAAACCTTATACTTTAATGATTGCGTGAATGTTTCAATTTGAATTTCATGTCTAGCTTGCAACGTGCCAAGATTCACTCTAGTTTTACGCGTCTAGTTTTTATCGCAATGTTAGACACTACTGTGACGAACCCCCTTACTTCTTAACATATCACCTATCATCGGCGTCAAATCGGGTCGATGTGCAAAGTTGCCTATCTGCAAGTTGCCCATCTGCAAAGTTACGTGCAAAGTCATCAGTTTCTTTTTAGGCCAAACAAAGATAATATTATTTACTTACTTAGGTAACGTAAATATTTTTGCACAGGGTAATTTGTAATGAAGTTCAATTTGTGTAAGCATGAGAAACTATTTGTTTATACGAGGTGGAGCCAATGCTCCTCCAAACTTATCATCGATGACTATATTCGTAAGACCTGATTTATTTAATACTGATTTGAGGTAATTATTCAGGCCTTGCGAGGAGTCTGAGAGATGCGAAGCCACCGTAAAAAAAATTACATTAATGACTACGCAGCTGATAATTCGAGCTTATCAAACAGGTCTTACCTTCCAGGGTTTGCTAACCGCCATTGGAAAGTTACATCATAGGTAATTTTCTGCGAGATGTTTGAGTATCGTCAAAAAGTTATTCGTCAGTTTCCGGTTTATGCAAACACAGCCTGGACTTCACTGGTATCTTGATACGCTCAGTGTGCTACGGCAGACCTGCCTATAGGGGGAGAATTCCAGGAAATTTTCCCTGATGTAGCTTTATTGCGGGATGTGAGCTCTGTCCTTCCACTTTTCAGATCCCATTCTATTTCATGAAAGCGATCAGCTTACTGCGTGGGTGATTCTTAGGTGGGGGAAGGGGGGGGGGGTTAAGACTATTATCCCTTAGTTCATTGATTCATTGTAAGAATCAGTGCAGCTGATTGATTCGATGATTGTGTGTAATATGGTAGAAAAAGCTAGCATTTCTTTAGGGAAATTTAAATGTCTTGATACGGAGAATGGTTTTAGGGACGATATTGAAATATCATTCCTGAGTTTACGGAGTTCATGAAAAAATTATGAAGGATGTGATCAATATGAAAATTTCAAGATTTTCGTAAGAATGTGATTTGAAAACATCCATAATAAACCTGCAGCGGCACATGCAAACATATGACCATATAGGGGTGATTTCCTGGAGATGTTGAAACATCATTCCCTGGCTCGTTGCTATTATTTCAAAAGTCTGTAGGCATTATCAATTTGATGATTGCGTAAAATATGGCAAAAATTTCTAGCATTTTTCTAGGAAAATTGAAATCGATCTCACTGCAGGGTTGATTTGTTGGAGAATGTGTAGCGGGGAGATACTCAAAGATACCGCTTAAAGATACTAAGTATATCTTAACTGGCATCTAAAATATTTCAATAAATAATTTTCTTGGCCCTTCGTCATAAGTGACGTAAAGGGTCATTCAAATATTCAGCGCGCAACAACAACGCCACTAGTCGCGATAATAGGTACTGAGTCAGTACAGAGTTTTGCCACCGTGCCCACCTTATCGACTTTACGAGTGACAGCGACTTGTTCGTGAGTTTAGTTCTCAACAGACCGTCAGCGAGGAAACATCTTTCCCTCTCTTGTCTTGTGAGTTTAGTTCTGACCAGACCATCAGCGAGGAAGCATTTTTTCATCTCTTGCTTTCTGAGCAGCGTTGTACAGACAGGTTTCACCAAATGTAGACCGCTCTCCGCTGTCTGACTATAGGTTCCGTCGTACCTATACTCTACAGTCAGACAGTGGAGTAAAAATATAGACAGCTGTAATATACGCGGTATAGACAGCTGTCTATATTTGGTGAAACATGTCTGTACATTGCTGCTTCTGAGTTTTGCTCTGACCATACCATTAGCTTTCTTGCCTCGTGAGTTCCTCATAATGCTACATAATGCACATACAAATACGCATGTGCTGAGTATTGAAAGCTAGCTATTGTCATACAAATATACTGAAGTGTAACATACATACAGTGTACTCAAAACAAAAGTGTCAACAATGAATGATTTCAAGAGTCGGATTAGAAGTTTTGAATGAGTAAGAGAACTGGTGTTTTTAAATGGTATTGTGAAGTTGCAGTTCTAACTGTTGTAGGTAATTTGCTGCAAAGGCGTGAGCCTCGAATAATACACGATCTTTGCATATTACAAGTGCGGTGTGGATGAATTTCCACTACTGTATTCTTTTCACGAAGTTTGTACTGTGTTGGTTGGCTTTTATCAATAAAATGGAAGAGATTAGGAAGGTATTGTGAAGCTTCCGTGCTGAACGGGCTATATAGCATGTTGCCCATAAGAAATGGTCTTCTTTCAGAGACATTAAGGAGTTCTGCTCTCTCCCTCTCTCTATACTGAGTGATATGCTCACTTTTTTAAATGGTATAAATGAAACGGATGCAAACATTTATTGCACGTCCAAGCATAGTATTAGGCTCGTCAGTAATATCGTCGTATACTAAGCAGACATAATCAAAAAAAGGGAGGATGAGGCTTTCAAGCAAGAGGATACGTGTTAGAGTGGAGAGTGATCCTTCATTCCTATTTAGCTGTTGGAGGACTCTAAAGGTTTTTCTAGATACATCCGAAACTGTTAATTCCAGGAAAGAGTGCGATTCAGAATATAGCCAAGATCTTTCACTGAATCCATGGAGTGGATGCGACGTCCGTCAATAAGGAGAGGAGTTAGGGTTGCAATTGTGTCAGGTGATGGAGGGGAAGTAGGTCCATTGTTTTAGCAGGCTTGAAGGTGAGACCGCTAGTCAGAGCCCACTTCACCACCTAATCGATATCCACCTGTACCTTTTGAAGTAAGTTCTTCAGGATAGCAATAGGACCGGAGAGGTGAAGCTTAAAATCGTCTTCATATTTGTGGTACTTGCAATGTCGAAGGTTGTCACCGAGATCAGAGGTGTAAATATTGAATTGAGTAGGGGCAAGAGTGGACCCTTAAGGGACACCAGTGATGACCTCGCCACATGCAGACTGCTCACCATTGCTAATCTTCACTCTTTCAAAACGATTGCTGATTTACGATTCAAACTATTTGACTACCATAGCATAAAGATTAGGCCATTTAAGCTTAGTTAAAGGTAGATTATGGTTCACTGTTTCAAACCCCTTCAAAAAAGGTCAGAAAGGACAACAGCTGTCAACTATTTTCTATCGATTGTAAGTTGAGGTCAGAAGTTACTTTAAGGGAGGCCGTAAGCATACTATGCTTAGCGCGGAACCGAAACTGCATAGGGTCAAGGTGCGAAGCTATTTTTTGGTGGAAAAAGCGCATCAAAAGTGGAGGGAACGGATGTCGGATAAGGAGCAGCGGTAAATAATGATGTGCACTTGTTTGTAAAGACAGTAACTCTGCAGGAGATAAATTAGTATCGGGAGATTCATGTTTGAGGGGAATCAATCCCAGCCGATTATAATTATATTGATCTAATGAATCCCTGATTTTTGTTTGTACTAAGTTCCTTAGTTTAAGGAATTCAGCTTGAATGATACTATTTTCAATTATTTTGGCTGATCTGCGTTTACTATCTCTTTCTTTCATCAACCTTACTATTGATATCTCTTGTAAAAATGCTACTCCAGTCATAAGTAGAGAGGTGCTCACAAAATTCGGCTTCATCTATATTCGAGAGATTTCGTATAGAAATCGGAGTTTCATTAGAGGAGGGAATAAAGGTGAATTAAATTGGATACTAATTAGGTCATGGGTATTGAAGTGGCCAGTTGGTCGTGAGGGCTAAGGCATGCGCTTTGGACCTACGCCGGCTGGTTGTGGGTTCGATTCCCGCCTCGCACTCTGGAAGAGCTTCGGCGGCCTACGCGGTGAACCCTTTCCTAGCAAGGGAGTGTTCATCTCCGGAAAGTCGTGGTGCCAGTACCTCTTGAGAAAAAGGTTACTCTAAGTACTTGGGGCTAGGGTTCTTGGTGGTTCGGAACCCACCTCCAGCTGTAGGTCTCCCTTACTTACCACTGAGATAGTGGTAGAGTGTGTAAAGGAATGGTGGAGAGGTTCGGGGAAAATGTAAACCCTCGGAGATTGAATCAATCAATCAATTAGGTCATGTGTAGAGAGGGATGATATTGAGTGTTGAGCGGACGAAGTCACCTTATCTAAGTCATCAACAATAATCAGGTCAATTCACGTACATGACTGATCAGTGTGGTGGGTAGAAATATAGGGAACGATGGATAATCCTGCTGAGACAACTACTGATTTGAAATAATGGGTTAAGTTTTTCGAGGCATGGAGATTTGTGTTTCGATCACCGGTATCATAGTTAGTTAAGTTGTTCGAGGCATGGAGATTTGTGTTCCGATCACCGGTTATCATAGTTAGGTATAAGGTCACAAATATCAGATTCAAGTTCCCTGCTGTAAGAAGAATTCAGAAGTTTGTATATAACACCCAGCAAAACACTACCCAGGGGCCAAGACACATTGAAGACAAGGTTGTAGATGCCTAGCTATAATTTTCAGAGTATTAGAATAAATTGTAATTCAAAAAATAGGAAAATACCTAATACTAATGCAATGACTAAACACAAATGTAATAAAAAATCCTAATTGCATCCTTCCAATTAGATGCGTCTGTAGACGTCTTGTATTTTTTAGTCTATTAGCGATATGAATTTAGGAGATTCATTGCTCAAACCAAACGAGATAGGTCCTCGTCGTCAAAAAAGGTGGAACATCGATGGATCTGGGTGTATTTGATGCAATAAAACATCTGTATTGCTTCCTCCCAAGTTAATGCCTGTGTCTTTTGCGTAGTTTCCAGTTGAAAAGGGACGTGAAAGGAAAGCTTTATTAAAGGAACGAATAGGAATTGAGTCGTATTGTCAAAATAGAAAATCTCAATTGCAACCTTTCAAGTTCGTGCGTTTGTGTGTCGCGTATTTTTTGACGAAGAGGGGCGTGAATCAGAAGTTTTTTGATCGAAGAAAATCGATTTTTTCCCGTTGTCGAAACAGGAGGAGCTTCGATGATTCAGAATATAACAAATTTAGTAAAAAATTCTAATTTCATCCTCCCATGTTAAAGCGTTTGTTTTTATTTTTTTTTGTAGTCAAAGAGCGACGTGAATGGTAAGCTTTATTGTTGCAAAAATGGAAAAAGGGCCTTGTCGTCGTAAAGAGAGGATAGTCAATGGGTTGAGGTATCATGAAATGTCATGAAAAATCCTCTTTGCATCCTCTCAAGTCGACGCGTGTGCCTGTTGTGTATCTTTCAGCCAAGCAGTGTATTTTAAAGGCACAGAGCCATCCAAGGATGACCACCCTCTGCATTCGTGGTGAGATGTGGCCTCAGCCTGATAATACCATGAAAGGGTTGTTTTATTTCAAATGCGCAAAAGCTGCACAGTTTTTCATTCTTCCTGGCGAATTCGGATTTCAATAAGTTGATACGTTATCAATATTCTTGGTAGAAATAAATTTGGAATAAGTCTAAGAACAATAGACAATGTTCATGATTCCTGGGATCAGGGACCCGTTTCTCGTGATTTAATATTGAACTTACAGAAGATCATTATAGTTTTGTACACAGATAGTTGGCTTTTAGTGGAATAATTTGGAGTGAATTTTTGGTTCATGCATTAAATTGAGAATTTTTCATACTTACAGGATTCTGAAGGACAAGGTTGCCCGTTTTGTCGAGCAGAAATTAAGGGCACCGAACAGATAGTCGTAGACCCTTTTGATCCTCGAAGAACGCATCGACCAGGTGCCCATTCAGCAGCAACGAGTAACGCATCAACTCCTACGCGGGACTTTGACCATGATACCGAGTTATCCGAATAGGATCAGCACCCAACCTCCATTATCAAATGTACTCCTTGTATTACAAAATCCTCAGTCAAATCTCCTCGTTAATAGTGCCGCTTCTTTTATTAGTTTACTACAGTTGAGCGTCAAATTATTAATCTTTCCTAATTCTTCTTCCCATACCTCGTGAAAAGAAACACCGATTTGAGACAGCTTGGAAACAGCTTTAATACAGACATTTATATATTGATGTGAATAACATCTGTTAGGACGCTAGCGCACGCGCGCGATATGTAAAAAAAGTGAATGGGGTCTTTGCACATATTTCGACAGACAATGAGGAATAGAGGGGGAAGCAGAATAGGTTAAAACGGAGACGAGCGAAGGGCGGTCCCTACCAACCTACAGCTTGCTTATAGTTCGGTTGCTCCACTTCCACTCGCATGCTCGCAATCACGACGACTCTCTTTCTCATGCACACTTACACTTACACTGACGACAGTTTCATCAATCTAGAGATCTTCAAGCAAGAGTTGAAACAAACAAAGTTTTGTATAAATTAACCTCCACAAGATATATCAGCAATCAAGCGGAGGTCACTGTCACTGATGGCTGCTATCACAGTATATGAACGAAATACGGTTCGAATGTTAGACGTTTTAGCAAGATCTTCCAATTCCGGTTGAGTAAATGCTAGTGGAGCGGAAGTTTTACTCTCCCTTAAGGATCTCTGTATCAATCCAGCTAAGCAACTAACCCGCGCGAGATACGGGTTATTCACATCTGCCACGTATCTCACGAAACTTACTGTTTTTTCTCATATGCACACTTCTGCCTATACCTGCGTTTTTTAAGCTATTAAAATCATCACTGATCTCTGTCTGTATCAACAGACCTGCTACCCGTAAGTTTCGAAGAGAGGAAGGCGATGATAAAAGGTTGTTTTCTGGCGAATTGAATATAACTGGTTGGGACAGATTTGAGACAGCCCTATACCATTGTCTCAATTTGATATTCCGTTTTGCGAGGGTAGCCATATATTCGTTACACCATCGTATATTTTTTCTAGTCCCGATTGCAAATTTTTCGTTGTTGATAATAATTGATAATAATCATGTTTAAAGGGCCTTTTTGTTTGAAGTTGACGATTTCGGAATATGGCAGAGCGAAGTTGGCCGTTTCTGAAAAAGCGAGCTAAACCCCTTTGAATATATTGAGGAGTTCCGTCCCGGTTCCGTCCGGCTCTGCTAGAGTTCTGAACGACTGTTTAAAAAATTTGGTCAAGCTTAGGCGAGGAAGCGGTTGTCGCGGCAGTGCCGTAAAAATCAATTTGAAAAATGAATAGGTGTCGTTAAGGTGGTCTAAGAAAATCTCAAAGTTTTTTTTTCTCTCTCATAGAGGGGGGAATTCTCGCATCAGACACCCAACCTAGTAATCGTCTACTCTAATGAGTAGGCGATTCTTAGGTTGGGTAGTGTCAGATTCCTACTGCCTAAAACATCGCCTCTCCTGCCAACCCATTTCTCCGGAACCGCTTTCGCATTACTTCAGGGAAATGGGGATAAGGCTACTACGCCGTGCTTTGGCTTCCCGCTGGTATGCTAACATGGACTTTTTCCGTACTCTCTTAACCGTCATGTTTTACGCGTCGTCCTCGGTAGCGTGTGGGTGACACGCCACGGGCCCGCCGGCCTTCGGACATCATGACTTTTTTTTCAAATTAATTTCTTCGTATTACTGCTGCATTTTGCCTTTCCTTCTTTCCTGTTCCATGATGATACGCGTCAACCTCATATGTACTTCGTGAGTCGCAGTTTCGTGTCATCGGCCTTCAACACCATAGTAGGGGTCGTTTAAGGGGGTGCAGTGATGGTTTCGAGTGTTTCCTCCTCCTTCTTTTCCCTTAGGACGTCTTCGGTATATCGAGAAACTGCACGGCAGTTTCTTACGCCTTTGAGCATCAGCTTCCCAATGGCTTCGGCTTTTGGTACCTCTTTCAGTTCGTGTTGGAGTTCAGTTCTTCTGCTCTCCCATCTCTTACACTTGAAGAAGGTGTGTTCTGCATTTTCTTCCTCTCCTGGACAGTAGTTGGAGGGATTCCTCAACCAGCTTTTCTGCTACCGATTTTGACGATCTGGTAAGAGCGTGTTTTCGGAGTAAATGTTTACCCTTCTCGGTGATTGCCCCTGTGAGTGCAACTACATTGAGTAGTTTGACTTTGGTGTCAAGGTTTTGTCGACCCTTGATACTATTATTCATGCTGTTTGCTAAGTCTGATTTTATCAAGGAAGTTTTCCTCCTCCCTCTCCGCTTTTTCGCACATCTTGAGAAGTTCTGGGAGCTCTTTTCCCTGAACTGCTGCGGTTCGGTCCTGCTTTGGCTGCTCACGGAGCGCTTTCGTTGAGCTGCGTGCGTCACACTTTTCGGATTTGTCCTCCTCATGTGTGGACTGTCTTTGGCCATCCCCAAAATCCATAGGGCCGGCAACGGCAACCAGGGCTTTAACCCGATCGGAACCGGTGGAGAGATTAATACTCTTTCGGGGTATTTGGTTTTTAAGAGACTCACTCATGTTCGATTTATTTATCGGGGTTTCTTCCCCTACCTGGTTTTTGTCCGATCCGGGTATTGGATTTCCCCGGTTCCACCCATATCTGGGAGGCATCCCCCTATCCGCAATCTGGGGAGGCGCCCGATGGTATACCAAAACACCACACGGGAGTTTTTTAGTAGTAGTAGCAATAGTAGTAGTATTAGTAATAGTTGTAGTAGTAGTAGCAGTAGCAGTTTTTTTTGTAGTAGGAGGGCAAATCTTTCATAAGACACCAAGATGGTATTTGGATAGTGTCGGATTCCCACCGACTAAAACCCCCCTTTTCTCGCCAAACCAGGACTCCGAAACCACTTACCTCATTACTTCAGAGCCCTGGGGGTGAGTCAACTACTCCCTTAATTGTTCCCCCGCTTTCTCTTGGCGCAGAATAGCCTTTCGATGAAGCGAGTGATTGCGTTCCAGTTCGTCTGTGTAAGAATCATATTAGCTCCAATTTTTCCGGGCGTTGGTTCCACGCTGATTCAACTCTCAAGCTCGATTCGCACGCCTTTCCACTTTTTACACCTGAGAAACGTGTTTTCTGCGTCGGCCAGCTCGGTCGGGTAGTAGTCATAATCAGGACTGACCTTCCTTCTCTGGAACGGATAGTCATTGAAGTGACCTTGTCCAGATCTCTACAACTTTCTTCCCATTCTTGGATGTTCGTCGTTCTCTCCTTCCTTGCTATTGCTTTACCTGCTCCTTGTTCTCTAGCTTCGTAGATTTTCTTCCTCTTCATAGCTAGCAGGTCGATGGGAATGCTTCCTGCTATCACTATAACCGCTGGGCTTGGAGACCGTCTGCCCATTATGGATGAGAATCGCAAGCCCAAGTATCGAGGATCGGTATCGAAAAGTATCGTAGCCTCAAAAAATCGAGAATCGAAGTATCAATACCACGATACTATCGTTGATCGAATTAGACGAGATGTATTGACTAGTTGATTGTAGATTACAAATTGAAGACAAAAAATCGAAAAAATCCTTATTTTTTATCTCAAATTGAAAATATTTAATGCAAATCAAGAAAAAATATTATTTTCCGTTTTATTCAAAAATAATTTTATTT
>WSXT02139146.1:0-10520 GCA_011762715.2 Neuroterus valhalla
CCCCGCAGTACTACTGGAAAATGGAGAATCGAGGTGGAAAGATTGGAAGATGGAATTGACATGGGAAATTTTAATTAAGGGTGTATAATGTGTTTGAGAAGGAAGCAAGGATAGGTATAAGATCAGTCTTAGAATCTATTGCGTGTTTTTTGCGAACAGGAAGAAGCTGCTGTCATTTTTTAATGAAAAAGCAGGATTCTTAGTAAACAGAGGATTTCATTGAATTGTTAAGCAGAATGACTATACGCGAGGCTACTAAGGCAACACGAGAGGTAAGACCTCATTAAAACAATACGCAGCAAAAGTAAGTCCAGCCTGTTTCTGCTTTCAAACGACACACTCGTCTTGTGCAACATCCCTCCAACACAGGTCGCTTAATGATCTCTCTAGAAAACACCCCGTACAAAAAATGTATAAAATTGCTCTCCAAACATCCCCATCCTGGCATACATCTCTTGCTTCTTCCACATCCATGCATCTTTTCATACAGGCACTTGTGTTTCTACCGTTCTTTATATTTCTCCTCTTGAGGGTCTCGTTGACACATTCTTTCCATTCCTTCTTTGGTCTGCCTCTGGGTATGCTACAATTCACCCTTCCTATATACACTTGCTTTGTTAATCGGTTTTACTCCATTCTCTCAACGTGACCGAACCATCTCATCAAATTTCCTTTACTCTTTTCATACAGCGTTTCTTCTGCACCACATTCTCTGAGAACTCACTCATCACTTACTTCATCCATTAGCGTTTTCACCGCACACATTACGAACAAATTGCATGCCGATCGCGTTAAGTTTACTCTTGTCCTTTTTTTTTATACGTCCAGGTCCCGCTACCATACAGGACAGTTGGTGCATCTCTGCATCTATATTCCCGGCAGAAGTGAATGAACTTCCAAGATACACAAAATTATCAACTTGTTCTATCCTCTCTCTATTTAGGGTCATATTGCAATTTGTTTTTGTATCCTTACTTTCAAACACTATGATTTTTGTTTTATTGACTTCAATGTTAAGACCCATGCTCTTTATGCTGGTATCCAGTCTGCTCAGTATCCTCTGCGATTTCTCGGCTCATTCTGCCGTAACGATCTTGTCATTTGCAAACGCAAGGCCACGAACTTCACTGCCCCAATATCAACACCTTCCTCGTCAAATAGAACCATTCTCAGACATTTGTCCATGTATATATTGAACATACAAGAGGACATAACGCATCCTTGCTCAACGCCCTGCCTAACATCAAACCAGTCGCTTAGTTGTCCATTTACTCTCACACTTGCTTTGCTTCTATTATATATTGCTTGTATTGCTTTCAGAAGCCACCTCGTCACTGCATATTCTCTTAAGACTTCCCAAAGTTTAGTTCTATTTACCTTGTCGGAAGCTTTTTTCAGATCAACAAATGCAGAGAAAACTTGTTGGTTGCAACTTCGTTGCAATAAATGAGACTATCTTGACTAGAGAAGAATAGAATAGGAAGATCAAGTGAAAATACGATAAAAACTGTCTGGTACCGAATATTATTCTCCATTTTCGGGTTGATTATGAAAAGAAATCTCGTCACCTTCTCGCATGGGAGAAGAGATGTTTTGACTCTTTTTTTTTGTGGGACAAAAAGATCCGCATACGTAGCAGAAGCTATCGGGATAATTTCTGCAACTACGCTCCATTTTGCAACTTTTGCATAATAAGTGTCGAATGATGGCTCACAATCAGCGCTAATGAATTGGGATATAATAGGAACGAAGGAGCATATATGTGATTCATGTGTAGCACGTGTACAGCGCCTGCGTGTGGCCTGCGTGAATAAAACCTGCTCAAGAATCTAAATTGAATACAGTTTACACAAAGAAAATGATAAACTTCGTGAATAATTTGAATGTATTAACCGTCAAATTGGCAACTCCGTAGAAAGATACAACTTTTCTGAAATGTATCTTTTGAACGGTGATAGCCTGAACCCTAATTTTTTTTTTGTTTAATTTCTTACAAACTGCTATCTCCTGGTATCTAATTTGGAAAAAAAACTTAATTCAAAAGATCTCAAAAAACTGACGCGCTGCAGAGAAATGAAGGACGGATTTAGATTCAGCAGAAAAAAACTACTCTAAAAATGACATATCTTATTCCATGAGCACATAGGTCACATTTTATTGACCAGCGTAATTGGAAAACTTCACGTATTTGGAACTTTTGCAAATGATGAACATGCCTACACTTTTTTTAATTTTCACATGATGAAGATAATGAGAAGGTATTCGTTTCACGTGGAATTTGACTTCGTCAGTTTCTAATAAATAAAGAAGGTTTACGCATTTTTTGCTGACCATTTTTTACAACACGCATTTCGTTGTTGAAATCGTAAAAAATGTTATCAGAAACACTTGAAGCTTATTTACCAGGAAACGCATGCGGAATACGGAAAAAATTTGCAGAATATTCCAGTTTTCTACATACAGTAGATCTTCAACTTCAATCAACACTATCCATTGATGAGACGTATGGTTTTTCTCCTCAAATATTCAAGAATACAATTTTTCAGGAAAAATATGCTTAACATGAGGAAATTATGTGGAGGAAAACTTTTGACGTCAAAATCATTTCTGGAAACCTAACTTCGTGATTAGCGCAAGACATGAGCCTGTTTAGAGTCGTTCTACGCAGTACCACTATCCCAAGACATAGCGAATATTTAGAAGGACTTAACGCAGCATTGCTCAGCGCCATGCCTGATGTCAAGCAAATTGCTCGTGCTCGCTTCGTGACTATCATATATTATTCGTGCTGCTTTATCAGGATAGTCATCCACGAGTTCTACATTAGTCACATAAAGCTCTTTCTAGAATAACGGATGCACAGAAGACTCATCTTCTTACTCTCAAACTTTCTTTCATGATACTTTATAACGCTAAATAACTGATTGCCACATGATTTGATCTTTAATCCAATTATTATTGCCGAATAATAAATGTCGGCTGCATCAACGGTGCAGACACACATTGTCAAAGCGAATATTTTAAAAGAGCACACAAAAATATATTAAAATACCTAATCGGCGAAACATTTCCCATACTCTTTACCTCGACAAATTTTTATGTACCTAATGCATGAACTATTTGATGACCGCAGTTGGAGCGAAATAATGTTATGAATGGACACCACATTTGTGATTGGGTGAAGACTCTAATTAATGTACAATTTGAATATTGATGTAGCTCTAGATGAGGTTGACTTTCTGTCTGAAGAAAAAGCGAATGGACTTGAAGTTTAAACAAGACTAGAACATAATGGATTGCAAGGTATCCAACGAGTCTGTCTCATAAAGAAAGAGAAAGAATCACTGCACATTTGAAAATGGGCTTATGCGAATTCGAAAAAGAAGAGATATAACGAGTTGTAGTAATACGAAAGAGGATACAAAATTCAAAATGACTTGGATGGAAATGGGAAACTATTCTAGAAAGGGGTTAAGGCGACATGTTGAGGAAATAATAACACTGATTGAAGAGGTTTACTAAGAAAAGAAGCAACGCCTCTATACCTCTCTTGATGGAGCCTATAGGGATACCATCATTGCCAAACATGCAATGGACTTTCATTCTATCTGTTCTGAGTGATCCACGGCGCAGGTCATCTTTTGGGTTGGTGCACACGAGGCGAAAAAATATAAATTATATCCCTAAAATGATCAATAAAAGACAATGCAGGCCAATCGCAAGAAAATTGTAACATTCATGTTACGAAAATAACAAGAGGATAGGGATCTTTCCTCTTGTTTAGGGAGGAGGCAACAGTACTCGACATAAATAAGGTGATGTTGCGATAAAAAAGGTACTCTTATGTCGACTTTGAGAAATTCGGTTGGAGGCACTAAGGAAGGATAAAAATCATCATCAGAAGAGGTTTACAAAGTACGAACTGAGAAGGAGGATAAGATATACGCACCAACGCCACTACTCTGCCTGTCAACTCTGTCGCATTGCAGAAGATAATAATAAGGAATTCCAACAAAATTATCAGAAATATATTCAATTGGCCAAGTCTCAGGAATATATTATCATAAGGATAAGATAAAAAAGTGGATCATAGTTCATTAATTGTTGCTGTGACAGACTGGGCATTAACATGGCAAACCGTTGAATGCTTATTTCCCAAAAAAAACATCACCTTTAAGATTGTGGTTCTGAATAGGAGGTCCAATGTTGTGCCTGTCCTACGTGTTTCGGATCTTCGACTGAATGTCAGTACAAAAAGACTCAAGTGATTCGTTTCAGAGAGTTCAGAGACATAAATCATATCGTTCCGAATCCAAACATTCTTCATTGAGATTTCAAGTTGCTACAGACAGGAGAATGTTTGTTTGTGTAGAGCATAGTTATCAGGAACATTATTCTTATTGAGGTCACAGACCTAACGTCGAAGGCCCAAAACCGAGCAAACGCAGACTATCGATGTCGGTAACAACGTCAATTCTGCTGTACGGAGCAGAAATCTAGGCAGATGCACTAAGAATCGAGAAGTACAGTAAGAGGATGGTACACTTGCAAAAGCTTTGGGCGCTAAGAGTGGCCGCTCCTACCGCACAGTCTCAGAGTCAGCTATACCTGTGATAGCTGGAACCATGCCAATCGATCTCCAAGCCAGGGAGCGCACACACATTTACGAGAAGAAAGTGGATTAGGAAAAAATGAAACAAAACAACGAGCAATAGGATAAACCGTGTAAGAATGGAGAACAAGATGGAGCACAGAAAATGAAGGAACGCGCGAAGTCCGATGTGTGTCTACTGTGGACTCGACGAAGATGACGCGAAGCACACATTCTTTTACGATCAAAGATGGGTAGAGCACAGGGAGGAGCTCTTTAGGGTCGTGGGAAGCCTCACACCAGCAAACATAATAGGTGTAATGCTCAGCAATGAGGAGAACTGGGAGGCGGTAGTAGTCTTCACCGAAACGCTTCTAGAGCAGGAGAAAAGAGAACTCATAGCTGGAGAACAACAGCCCTGAACAATAAACTCGAATACAACGAACCAGGATGTTGTAGACCGACGAGCCCGTTGTGCAACGCTACTGTTACGCTGACGAGGACAATACTTACATCCCGATTTGGTCATGATACTCTGATAAGTGAAGATGGAGGGAACCAGAAGGTGCCCTAGCAAGGGAAGTCAGTGATCACGGAGGCAGCCCAACCAGCTGCACCCAACTAAGATGTTCGAAGGCTGGCGAGCCCGATGCACGGTCTTAACGTGCTTCCGAGGACGACGCGTAACATCTTGACTGGGGTATGACGCTCATTATCAGAAGAAATAAGCCAGCAGGAGCCCCCAGAAGGCATGGAAACGGCACCCCCTAAAGTAATGCGAAAGCAGTTCCGTGAGGAATCATGCCGAGAAGAAGATGGTGGTTTTTGAGTGGGTATAAGATGGAAACAAAATCTCTCCACCTCCATCAACATCAAAAGCCCCACACTACCAAGAAGTGCGGACCCATCTCGGTGTCTACTTGCAGATTTTTCCACCATCTCCCAAAAAAATCATATTGGCCTACAACTTACCCAGTTATCGCTTGGCTGAGAATATTCGATCACGAATCATTCAACTAGCAAATCTTATCAGTACTGACTCATGCTTATCAGGGCAAGAAGAACCTTTCTTGAAAATGGTTTACAATATCAGAAGTCTGAATAGCAACTCTGAGTATAGTATAAATAGCTTCCATCCGATGAGTGAGGTCTTCATCAAGCAAGGCAGGTAGTCCAGGAATGACCAATTCAAGGTGTCTTACGTGTTCAACAAGCTTGTTTATTTTTAGTGTACAAGCATTAAGTTAAGATGATAATACAAGCTTCTCTGTACTAGATTCTTGTATTAGGTCTGGAGACAACCACTCTGTTTTCTTCATCAACCACTTTCAAACTATCAATTACTGCATTGATCTTGATGGTAAATTCTTTGCGAAGGCTCTTCAGTCCTCTATCACCCAATTTTTTGCTTATAATTGAGAACATCGCGAAAAAAGCATCTTAAGGGCCAGAAAGGTGCTTGCAGAACGCATTATATGTTGCAGCATATTTTTTAGAAATACTCTTTATACGCTCCAAGCATTTTTTGCACGTGTTGGAATTGAACTTATTGTGAAAATATAAGCATCCACAAAACAAAAAAGTAAACTTGAAAGTTCAAGAAGGAAATAAAAAATACACAGTCCAAACAAAAACACTCACGACAATAAGAAACTTCGATAATCCAGTAGAAAAAGCCCACATTGAGAAACGATGCTCAACGCGTTCATCAATTGTACCCTGGAACCGAAAAACATGCCTAAAGATGAAGTTAAGCATAAAGGCTGACTTCTGCACACTCTCCAAATAATTTTACTGGGTTCAAATAGGAAAAGTTAAAAGAAAATTGACAACAGGCATGCAACGCTTCTGACTGCGAGTCATGTCCGAGAGACATAATGGCAATCAGAGAATTCAAAGTCGATTTCCTCTCGGATTTCACGTGAACCTGATGTGAATTTTCATTAAATATTCTCACATGAATTACATATTGGTAGAATATTTTCATATTTCCAATTACATTCTGGAAAATCCATAACTTTAGAAGTAACGGTTTCTCACTTACCATGATGCTTAAAAATGCTTGGCATGGCGAAAATCTTGAACATGACGCGAAATCACGTCGAAAAAATATCAACGTTGCTGCTATGAAATAAGAAAGGCGACTTGTAGCCCAGCAACTTTGTTAGTAAGTTCTACGATTCTAATAGTCATCCCAGCTTAAACTATCGATACTAATATAGAAGCTCATCGTTGCAACCAATTATTGATTCCAGTGTGTATTGTGTCGTAGCCTGGAGATATCCAGGAGATGGCAGGAGCAAAGCGAACGCGATTGGAAGCATTCTTGCAAAATGGGAACGTTTATGTACTAATCCATAGGTGGAAGAGTCTAGGTGGGGGTATCAAGCGTAGAAATATGGAAATTCATAGAAAAGAACTAGCTTGCATCGAAAGATGTATGCATGTAAAAGGAGCATTAGTTATACGTAATGATTGGAATTTCTGAAGAACATTGGTACCAAGATAGGAGATGTTTATCTGTCTATGTCAAATCGTGATGGATTATCAATCAACAAAGCTCTTTAACATCGTTGCTTGCTTGCAGGCTAGAAAAATTTATTATCCATGTAGGAGCAGTGTAGAAAGGAAAGTGTGTCCTTAACTTTTCCATCTTAGATCGAATCAATTATCCCTCGTAATATAACGAAGCCAGAACTGATCAACTTGCAATCATTTTTATAAGTAGTTGTCTCATTAATATAATAATGAGGATGATGATGATGAATAATCAAACAGCCATTTACGATCCTCTCAGACACTCTATTTTCACAATGAAATGAAGCATAACAGCAAGCATTGTTTTACATTGAACAAGGTCGTATACTGTGCATCTAAAGAGGTCGGCAGACAGAATACGCAGATTTTCCAGTTGACAATGTGAGGCGAGTAAGTACTGTATATGCATCTACTCTATCCTAAGGTTCCTCATTATGCTCCTCATTATGTTCCTCATTATGCTCCTCGTTATGTTCCCGATTATGTTCTTGATTAGGTGCCTGGTTATGTCGCTGAAACTTTGCACGTCGCACGTATTTCGAACTGTATTTATGTTTCCCAAACGGTGTTTCTAGTGGATTCTGAGTCGGCATTCGTTCAAAATTTTCGGCAATCTCGCCCTCTATAAGTATTTTAATTACATCATAATGGGAAACGTCAAATCGATCGTAGTACTGAGGGAGACCCTCTTTAGGAACTAAGATTGGACAAATATCTTCATTATACTTGATGGCTGCAATAATGTATTTGTAATCGTCATCTAATAATACAGTTTCGTCGCCTTGTAAACGGACCGTATAACCAGGACGAGAAATACTTCCGTACCGGTAAAAACCCTTAACTTCTAAGTCCAGAGGATGAATGGAGTTACTTCGAAACGGCCACATCGATTCTGTAAAGGGTTAGTATGAATGAAAAATTGTTGAATACATTCAATATCAAAATAATTCAAAAATCATAGTTTTCACTCCAGGAAAGATGATTTATAATATCGGTTAGGTGACGCACTGAGACACTCTGTGGTGCTAGACACACCTAGTGACTTCGCACGTTCTGCAGCAGGCGTGATAATACCACGCTGCTAACCACTCACGATGTGAAATATGCACAAAACACGCCCCTAACCAGTGCAGGTACAAGTCGTATTATTTGGAGTAAACGCTAAAATCGAAGATTTCCCTAGATAATAAAGCGATTTGAGAATAAGGAGGGCATTATCATCCAGGTTCCTTTCAAGCTTCAGGCTCTGACTGTATTGGAGGCTGTCCTAATGATGATACTTTAGGGACGTTCAAACTCTGGATCGTGACTTGTGTAGTTCATGTACTTTGGATCTACCAACAAATGTTAAGAAAATTAAAGCTGCTGACCCTAAAGCAGTACAATATTGAATAAATACGGTATTTATCTGATGCGAGGATGTGGATGCAGAAGGGGGAGTCTGAATGGTCGGAGAAAATCGACATCAGTTTTCTGTTGACTCATCGCTCCTCTCCAGATTGCCCCTCGTTCCGTTCAAAAATGTCCCCAAAACAAAGGAGTCCGGGACTTCCAAGAGGAAACTTACCTTGTTCGGAACCAATTTAACTGAAAGAGAGATGAGGAAAGAACTGAGAAGCACAATGAACTTTTCTGTCGCCCAAACAAATAGGATCCAAAGAATCTGGTCAACGAACTTCATCTCTACACATTAACATCCAGTTCTGACCTCTACCCCATATTTGAAGTCAAACCCGCATTTCTTACAGAAGTTGGCTTTGGAAAGCATTATCCCCCTGCTGAAGGAAGGCATTTTATCGAACTCAAGAAACTATTAGTGATTACTTTTCCAAACGAGCTGTGTAAGATCTTCGTGGCTATTCTGCACGAGAGGATTGTTCAGGAAACTGGACATCTCTAGAGAGATATGCCAAAAAAACCGAATAGAGGCGCAATGAGACTAGAACGATAATTAGATATTGATTTCAATGACACTTCCTCTAGAATTTTTAGCTGCCTAATAGCAAGCTCTCACGTGCACTTCCACATAGTGAAACAAATCCAAGTGCGGATGCGGTTTGAAATGATCGAACGCGCAAGAGCACCCGAAATTGGTTCATCAAGTATTGCCGATTATTCTGAAGTTCAGGATACTGAATCAGATGCAAACATGTTGACGAACCGTCCAGACAATCGACGTTCTTTATGGACGGATCAACTTGATAATTACCTGCTTAGTTGCTATGATGACAGTAGTGTCCCTAACCGCGGAGGTAACATGGCGCGCCTGCACACTCTGTGGTGCCAGAAACACCCAGAGCTTTCGCACCTTCCACAGCAAGTGTGAAGAAACAATGTCGTTAACCTCGCGCAAAAAAGAGATGTACGTGAAACGTTCCCTCAACAGCTGCAAGAACAAGCCTCAGAGTCAAATCAGGAAGCGTCATTGAGACCAACTGCTGAAACAAGGCTTTCCTTGAGAGACGACGGCGATTTTAGGACGAGGAAGAACATTACCATTCAGGTTCCTCCAAAGTCCGATAATCTGTCTGAAATGGATGCTACCCTTCGTGAAGATTTCTCAGAAGATGCCGACCTCTGGACCATCACTTATTCAGTTTATGATAAGGCGAGAGCTTCGGCTGATTCGAATCGAAGGTCTAAACCAACGATTGATGAGAAAACCAAAAAATCGCTTGCATCCACTTTACAAGAAGATTGGCTGGGTAAGAGAAATTGCGCCCCGTATGCAGTATGTGATTGACTACAAAAAATCTGGTAAGCCTTCTACGGCAAGGGACCGATAGTTGGCTCATGAAATGAGGATCCATCATCACACTCTAAAAATGTCAAAGCTGATGGCCGTCAAGCAGCCCATTGCTGGCAAAATACGAGTTCTATCTGAGGAGGAGAATTGAAAAGAGGGAGGGATTGGTCAAGGAGAATCAAAAGTTTCTCAGTGACCCATGGCGCCCCTTTAGCGATACTCCTGTTTTTGTCAAAAACCTCCCGGAGTCCGAAGAAGTCGAGCCATTTTGGAGGGAGATTTATGAAGTAAGACATCCATTGTTTGGAGGCACTGAGAATTTCATACGTTTCAAGGATTTGTACAATAACCTCATAGTATCCGAGAGGGAATGCCCACCAACCACTACCGAGGAGGTAGATAAAATTATTAGGGGCACGAAGAACTTCGCTGCTGCTGGTCCAGATTGTATTCAGAACTTTTGGTGGAAGAAGTTCACTTCTACATACCAACATCTGGCCCGCATCTTTACTTCATATTTGAAGTCGGAGATCCCTATCCCGCAGTGGCTGGTGTTAGGACGCACTGTACTCCTACCGAAGAAATGCGACTTGTCCAACCCAAGGAACTACAGACCAATAACTTGTCTGAACACGGTGTATAAGA
>WSXT02139157.1:0-10520 GCA_011762715.2 Neuroterus valhalla
TCGTGGGTGATAAGGTGGGGGGGGGGGGGGGGGGGGGGGGGTTGGAAATACCAATTTTCTTGCACCAGTTGACCTATAGATTACTCTGGCTTAGGCAATGGATTTTTTATTTTGTTTAGAAAGTCGTCACCGAATAGTTTATAATCAGGATAACAAAAACATCTTAGGTCAATAGAAGCACTGCAACATTAATTTGAATGGATGAGAAGATGAAATTTAGTCGGAAAGTATTTTATTATTATTATTATTATTATTATTATTATAGATAATAGTTATATCATTGTTAGAATATAATGCAAATGCAATGCGAAAGTTTCACATAGAATTCTACTGAATAAAGATGTTAAATAAGAAATTCTCAAGCTAAATTTTATTTTCCTGTTCCCAAAATATCATCTGTAATCAGCGTAACCCACAACTAAAATTAATGTGAGATAACGATAAGTCTGTCATTTCCTGCTGCCCATACTCTATTCTTTTGTTCCTTCCGGAACAGTACTCACTCGTATATTATAACCAGTAGTTCACTTTAGAGAAATAACGAAGTATACTTTTATCTAATCAAGTCAAGATTTCTATATCCTATACATTGAAAAGTACTACTTCAATTTGAACTTCTTTTAAGTAAATTTTATTGCTTTCAATTATGATTTTTATGATAAAGTGAAAATTCAAATTATTTTAATACTCCAAAATTTTATAATCAAGCTAAAAAATATTTAAATAATTCTTTGAAATGAGAGTACAAATCAACTTCATCCGAACTTTTTTTCTGAAAATCTATGTAACAAAAATTAATTTTTATTGACAAATAAAGAAGAATATATATTATTTTAAATATTTTCTTGTAATTCAAAGACTCTTAGAAATTAGCGAAAAATTCTACCTACTCTTTTTGATTTTCATAAACTTCGAAGTCGATTAGGGAGGGTCAGAAATAATTCAATGGTGTTTTCGATACACAGGTTTGACTTGTTTTGAACTATTTTTATTTGAAATTTATATCACAACAAGAATTTCTTGCTAATCAACTTTGGAGAAGTGCTTCGTTTTTCGTGATTTTCAGCAATATATACGATGCAAAAACAGGAGAAATGTTTTATTCTATGAGACTTCAAGGAAGTTTTTCTGACTCTCGAAAGAAAGTTTTCATTGCTATTAAAACCTAGCGTAAAAAACTTTTTTTTCGATACGCCCCATTGTATATATTACTGTATCTAGCAAGCATATACAACATGTTCATTTTTAAGATGAATTCATAGATTCTTCTTATTAGTGCTATATTTTTGGTATCAATGAAGTTTTGAAATTAATTTCGTGTAGAAAAATTTTTGTGCCTGGTGATAGCCATGTCAGGTTCCATACTAGCCCGTCTGAACTTTGTAATCTGGCGCGCTTTCGAGGTCTGGTTGAAACTATAATAATGATTTTGTGGTCAACAACTAGAATCTACATTGGCAAACTAGCTTCAAGTCGTTTTTTATAGTCAAACAGACTAAAAAACGTGTTATTCTTTCACTTTTTATTTTTGTTTTGCTCGTCACAAGTTCGATATTTTTTTGGTGTTGGAGAAAACAATCCATGTATAAAATGAGGTCGGGATTAGGTATGGCCCTTTGTATAGGTTTCTCTATTTCTGATCGGGCACTGATGGATGGAATTGAATTGTTGGAATTTCACTAATTGTATATTTATAACGACAGATGCTTCTGATATATAAAGTAAGATCCGCTTTCAGATTCCGGGAAAACATGACTAATTATTAATAATACAACTATGATCTATCTTGAAGGATTATATTTCCACCAATATAGATGAATTTACAATACCGAAAGACTTAACAAAATTACTGAATTTTTAACCAAGAAGATCGGTTTTTGACGCAAAATTGAGTAAATAAATGTTAAATAAAAAAAATCATATTTAATCACATAAAGAAGAATTCTTAACAAAACACATAAATTTCTTACTAAACAGATGAATCTTCAACAGAATTATTGAACTTTTGACGAAACAAATAAATTTTAAATAGCAAAATATCAGTTTTTGAACAAAAATAAAAAAAATTAAGTTTACATTCAAATACAAATCATTTTCAACCAAATTTCTGTTTTTAATTTTTTAGCCTATAAATTTTCAATCCGTGAATATGAATGTTCATAAAAAAAAGGTGTTTCTTACCCAAATTTATGAATTTTCAACAAAATATTTGATCTTTCAAAAGGAGATGATTTTTGACCGAAAAATATTTTTTAGTCAAGCAGCAAATAAATTCCCCCCGGATTGTTTGGATTTCTACTAAAGAAAAATCGAATTTTCAACAACAGAGACAAGTTTTCAATCATAGAAGATTTTTCATTTGAGAGAAAAAAAATACAAAATCCATCAATTTTCAATCATAAAATATAAATTTTTATCAAAAAAGGTTCTTTCGAACAAATGCAGAAATGGATATTAAACGAAATATCTGAACTTTTGGGAAAAGAGATGGGTTCACAATTTAAAAAAATGTATCTTTCAGTCAAGCAGAAAACAAATTTTCGAAAATTAGACTAGAAAGATAAAATTTTCGAGTAAAGAAATTAATTTTCAACCGAAAAGATTTTCTAGTCAAGAAAAAAAAACGGATTTCAAGCATATTGGTAATTTTTTCATCAAATACGACAAATTGTCTACAAGAACAATATATTTATGATCGCAAAATATTGATTCCCACAAAAAAAATATTTTTCACAACAAAATGAATGAGTTTTCAACGAAATATTCAGATTTTCAGGAAGAGAGTTGAGTTTTCTACAAAAAAAGATTTCCAGTAAAGCAGAAGGCAAATTTCACCCAAATCGCTGAAATTTCGACTGATAAATATGAAATCTTTATCTACAAACAGGAATATTTTACATAGCACTTAAATTTTCAACCCGAAAATATACATTTCCAACGAACAAAGGCTAATTGAAAACCAAATTGTTGAATTCTCGACCGGAGAAGACGAATTCTTTACAAACAATTGAATTTCTAGCCAAGAAAAAAAGACTTTTTTCAAGGGAGGGAACAAATCTCACCCAAATTGTTGAATTTGTAACGGGAAAAGAAAAGTTCATCACACTTATAACCCTAGCAGAAGAATCAAATTCTCAACCAGAAAGAAATACCTTTTTGCAGAATTTTTTTATTTTAAAAAACAAAATGAAATTCCTAGCAAAAGAAAGGAATTTCGAAGAATTTTCAAACTGAGGAGATGAAGTTTTCTAGGCAACAGATGAATTGCTTACTCTAAAATATGAATTTCTTACAATTTCTAACCAAAAGGACGTATTTTCAACCAAAAGTTTAACTTTAACGAAATAGGATCACTTCCCAACACTTTTTTTTTCTGAATTTTTGATGGAATGATGCAGTTCCTGAGAAAGGAAGAAAAATTCTCAACTCATAAATTATAGTAGACTTATGGTAGAAACTGGAAACATTTTTGTGAAGGGGTACGCCATGCTGACCAAGAATCGAACAGTTCCTGTCTCGAATGTTCTGCTTCTTCTACTGTAATCAGGGCCCAACTAAAGCTTGTCTAAAAGGAAAGATTGGGGCCCAACTAGGTGTTGAAAGAATCTCTTTTCAAAAATAATGAAAAATCTTAACAATGACTTAAAGGGCCTTGTCTGGAACTCACATAACCAGTTTTTCGAGTAGGTATCTTATTACTGTCCCAATTCAGATAGGAACAGATTGGTCAATTTCTATATGAAGGATTAGCGCCTAATGTGAGCCAGGTAATTTTTTTTTTTTTTGACAATTTGTGACGCAGTTGTGACATGTGGTAACACCTCAATACTGAAAAAATGCCGTATATGATAACTATTTACTGTACTGACCAACTGCTGGCATAATACTGGTGTTGTTACTACACTCACCGCTTGCCTGGGCACCTATCGGCAGAGGGCCAGTTTCTCGGCTGTTCATGCTTGAGAGATTCTGTCCCTCCCTCCGAGCCTCGCACGACGCAGCACGACAGCCCATCAGCCTTGAAAAGGCAGTACCGTAATAAGTAGAATAGAAGTTGTTTACTTGGAGACTTGTGACGCACGTATTCGTGAGACTATACATACGGTCCTGAGTGTTTACCTTCGCCTAGTAAGTCGTCGCTTCAAATCTGGTTCGAACTGGATTTCTAATTACTATCGCCTGAGGACCACAACCCCCGACACTGGCCTCCCGGAAAGCGGTGGGTGTAAATAGAACTGATACTGGCTATGTATAAAGCCAACTTGCCTGAGAACTGGCTTAGTACAATTGTCTGGTGCCTTGCTAAATCATCGCTATTATTCTGCTAGTCGTTTTCCGGTCAAAAGAAGAAGGGTTTCATTAAAGGCGTTTTCAATATTGGGAGAGTTCCAAAAATCTTCTGGCGCCAGAAACGTTCCAGAATTAAATCCTAACTCAGGAAATTTTTCAAATTTTTGTGAATAAAGGGTGACTAAATGATATAAGGAAATTATAAATTCATGAAAAGTTGATTGTCGATCTTTGCTAGACTAGTTACGTGTTGGAAAGAGTTGCGAATTAGTCGAAAATCCCTAATGTAAATTAGGAGTCTTCCCAGACAACAGACAATTTTGTCATGAAATTTGTCCACGCAAAATAGATAAAATTTCTACTCGATTTTTACGATTCTCCTACGATTCGGAGTTTTCAATGCATCCCATAAACATGAATGAAATAATGTCGCACGCGTCAGTTTATATCAGTTCGCATCCTGAAGTCTATCTATCGGGTGTCCTAAATAAAATCATGGCTTGGAGGTCGCTCGTCATTTCCTCCAACGCCCACCTTTTCATGAAATACGATCTTGGAACTGACGTAAAAATAATCCGACGCATTAAAATGCGTGATAAAACTTTTACAATGGAATAAACAATTAAAGGAAGTTGTTGAGGATAGTTGCATCGCATATTACTAAGATAGAGCATATCATGGAGTATTGACCGCAGTTTTTATGATTTCCTAACGTCAATCAGAAAATTAGATGATTATTCTCTTCATTATTCTTACTTCATGGAAATTGAGGTTCTACCACGCATATTGTGAATTTTGTTCTTTCCTCCATAATATCTCCTCTCCCTTCGTTACCTTTTTTATTATTATTATACCATTAAGCTAAATCCCTGTCGGGGTAAGCGTACCTCGTTTACGCTTTATCATTGCAAACGAATTTTTATTGGTTTAGTTGCACACTGAGGAGGTCACCAGTCTCCTGCAGGAATCTGTTGGAAATTCTTAAGGCAAGTTCAAAGTACTCATCCTGGTGTAATCATGCAGCTCTGTTTTTTTTTCTGGTGAAACGCAAATCTTCTTGGTTGCGAATGCATTATCTTGGCTGAAGCTTAGACTTTTTAGCTGAAAGTTCATCTTTCCGAAAGGAAATTCAACTGGTTTGTTTGAAATAAAATCATTTGTTCAAGGGATTAACGATTTTGTAGAAAAGGGAAGTTTTTCGTAAAAGGAGAAAACATTCTTGGGTTGGAAACTTAACTCTTTTGTAAATAATTGATCTGCTTGACTTCAAAATTGAATTGTTGGTATAAAATTGATTTGTTTTGTTGAAAATTCAACTATTAGGTAAATAACTGATCTATTTTGTTGGAAAATTCGCCTTTTCGGTTGAAAATTGAAGCACTTATTGTTGTTTAAAAATTTAAATATTTAGATGAAAATTCATCTTTTATCATGAAAATTCAACTGATTTGACAAAAATTGAACTGCTTGTCGAAAAATGAACTGCTTGATAGAAAAATTAACTTTTTCCTTGGAAAATAATATTTTTGGGTTGAAAACTGAACTCAAGTGATCTTCTGGGCTTTAAGATTGAACAATATTCATGAAAATAATTTATTCTTTTGGAAATTCGTTTTCTTCATAGAATATTATTCTTGTTGTTGATAGAAAATTGATTTGTTTAATTGAAAATTCAACTATTTAGTTAAAATTCGTCTCTATGGGTTGGAAATTGAACTACTTAGTTGGAAATAATTGAACTATTCATTTAAAAATTTATCTTTCTTATGAAAATTCATCTGATTTGTTAAAAATTAGACTACTTGTCGGAAAATGAACTGCTTGATAGAAAAATTAACTTTTTTGTTGGAAAATAATATTTTTGGGTTGAAAATTTACCTCTTTTGTAAATAAGTGATCTTCTTGCCTTCAAGATTCAAGAATATTCACGAAAATAAATTGTTCTCTTGAAAATTCGTTTTCTTGATAGAATATTATTCTTATTGTTGGTAAAAATGTTTTTTCCTTGGTTGAAAATTGAACTATTTAGTTAAAAACTTGAACATTTTGTTGAAAAATTTTTTTTTCATGAACATTCAGCAAGTTTGTTGAAAATTGAACCATTTGTTCAAAAATATGAACTTCTTTTTAGAAGAATCAACTTGATGTTCGAAACATGAACTGCTTGATAGAAAAATTAACTTTTCTGTTAGAAAAGAATATTTTTGAGTTGAAAATTAAACTCTTTTGTGAAAAAGTGATCTTCTCGGCTTCAAGATTTAACAATATTTATAAAAATAATTTATTCTGTTGAAAATTCGTTTTCTTTATAGAATATGATTCTTGCTGTTGGTAAAAAAAGTTTTTTCCTTGGTTGCAAATGAAACTATTTATTCAAAAATTCGTTTTTCTTGGTTAAAAATTAAACAATACAATACAATCCAACAATACAATTTAACTCTTTTATAGATAATTGGTTTTCCTGACCTAAACATTGAACAATATTTATGAAATTAATTAATTTTGTTGAAAATTGATCTTTTTCATGAAAATTTAATTCTTTTGTAAATAAGTGATCTTCAACCATCCTATACCAGCTGTTGTACCTTGGCTCTAACATTTTTCTCATCTTTCTTCTCCTTGCCTTGCCTCTATTTCTCCCTCTTTCCTCTGTCATTCCCTACCCCTTGTTTGCATACCACATTCAGCTCTTCTTTCGTATCTCCCTTTCCCCATTATTCTATGTTACTCCTTTTCTTTTTATCTATGATCTCTCGGACACACGTTCAAGCAATCCTGCTTCCCTCCATCCTTCTCAGTTTTTATTTAAAATTACATAAACTTCTTACTTGAGTTAACTATCATTTCCTCCCTCCCTATTTCTTTCTTCATATTATAAACTGGGCAGCTATAAATCATCTCTATAACGTATCTAAGAAATCTGTTATGCAGTCTTTCCACTATTTCTCATCTCCACGTTCCCTCTCCATAACTTAACACTGACCACACCAACACATCGAACATCCACACTATCACCCTCCAGTCCGTTAGGTCTTTTTCTCTCACCCATTTCTTATTCTTTAAAAATATCTCTTTCATCGTCTCTTTCAGCCCTTCATTCATCCCCCTCACCCCTTCTCTCTCTCGGACTCCCATAACACTCTCATGTTCATGGAGTCAAATGCTGCTTTGAAATTCGCAAACAGTAACACTAGTTTTCTTTCTTTTGACCCAAGGTTCTGTTGATAGTCAGTATCTCCATATTTATTTATACAGTTTTGCTCCCCTTTTTGAACAATGGTACTACAAGCTCTAGCTTTCATTGCTGCAGTCACCCTTCATCTCTCTAAACCTTATTGCAAATCCTCCACATCTCTTCTTTCACACTTCCTATCTTCACCATATTTGAGTACCCCATTCTTCGCACCCTCCTTACTTGTTGCCTTTTTTATTCTCAGCTTCACAATCGCCTCGTTAACCTCTTCTGCTAATCCCTCCTCTGCTATGCTCGTCCTGCATCCTACTCCTGCATCGCAATTCCTTAATTTACACCATCCCTGCCTCCTTTCACCCGTTTATCACTTCCTATCTCTATCCCTCCTTTACCGATTGCTTGACTTCCTCCTTTTGTAACCTCTTTTCCTCCTGTTCAGTTTCGCTTTTCCCACTTCCTCATTTCTCTATTTTCTTACACTCTCCTTTAGCCTATCTTTATACTTTTTTCACTTTCCTCTAATCCTATATCAACGCAATTTTAACGTATCTTGTCTCATGGGGATCTTCAAGAATATTATTTCCAGATACTAGAACGTTGCTTAGTTCATACATTCCAGTGGAGCAGAATTTTTTTCCTTTATACACAATTTCCACTTTTTGGAACTTCTCCACTTTTTCTCGTTTTTCGACCTAAATACGTATTCGATTGATAGAATCTAATAGAAATAGCCAAGCTGTTGAACCTTTTTGGTTGAAAGGCTACAATGATATTTCTAGTTGAGAATATGTCTTTTCGGTTCAAAATTTAATTTTTTATTGACGATTTGTCCGTCTGAGTTTCAAGTTCAACTTTTCTATCAGAAAACCCAATATTTGATTGAAATCTAACTTTCTTAGTTGGGAATTCAACGTTTTTTGGAGGAATTGGTCTTTCGCGGTTGAATTCAACTGTTTTCTATTAAAAATTGAAAACTTTTTACCTGAAGTATAAACTATTACATTTTCGTTGATAAGTAATCTTGTTATTAGAGTTATGGCATTTTCAAAATTTAAAAACAAAAAAGAAAAAGAGAATTTCCAGCCAAATGACGCATAACATGGAAAAAAAGTCGGAAGGACAAAAATGTTGCGTCGAGAGCCCTGAAATATCATCATAAAATGTTTCTCAATTTTTTTAAAAACCGAAAATTCAAATCTTTTTCTCACATAAAATGAAAAAAAAAATCGAAAATCTCATTTTTCGATGAAACTATGCAAGGTACGGAAAAAAATAATGGAACAAAAATTGTGCAACCAAAGGAGATCTACAAACCTTGTATGGATTACTTTTTGATAAGCTAAGTCGTTTTTGTTTTGTTCATAAAGAACAGGATAAAAGATGGAAAAATTGAATTTCCGGACGAACGACACAAGCTAAGGAAAAAAAAACTGGCGAGAGTTCTTTACTAGAAAAAGATCTGCAGAGGTCGACGCCTCTTCGCAATAGAGTTTTATCTCAGTGGACAGAGCAATAAAGTCCTGTCTCAATGACAATTCAAAACGATACTATTTTTGCGGCCAATTCAAGAAAGTACTACCTCGGTGGCCAGAGCAAGAAAGTACTATCTCATCGGCCAGTGCAATAAAGAACTATTTCGCCCGTCAAACTTCTAATATTTTAGTTTACAATCGTAGAATTTTTTCTCAAATAGCTTATGGCTTATTGCCGCCGTACAATAAACAATTAAACAGAATTCATAAGCAAAAACTCAAAACTGGCAGCATCCGTAAATATATGACTGGCTTTCATTGGGGCTAAAAAATTCCGACAGAGAGCGGGTCAGCGCATTGGCCCCGTTTTAACATGATTTCTTATGGGGAATTGGACAAATAAGTTACGAAATTTCACTTTTTAATGAAAGAATGATGTTAGGACTAAAACGCGTTGAATACAATTTTTAGAGGAAAAAAATCTCACCAAAAATAATTATAGGGACAGAATAAAAATGTTTGAGTACATATATAGTTTTCTATACACATACATTCAAATAATAAAGTAATAAATAAATAAATCACCTATAAGTAGATTTTGAAATAATTGAAATAAGTAATAATAATAATAATAATAATAATAATAATGAAAATGATTATAATCAACAGTTTTTGAATTCATAGATAGGAACCTCATATTCACAGTATGTAAGTATATGCAAAATATATTCATTTAGAAGCGTGTTATAAATACCAAATTATGCATTTAACTTTTTCATTGAACTTACCAATTTAATTGACTAGAAAAACTAATGTTCGATTGCCTAAATATATTATTTATGGCATTTAAATTTAGGAACAATGTCACATTTCGAGAATCACTTTCCATTAAAGATATCACATTTTAAAGCTACATTTGCAGCCGGAAATATTAAATTATATAATTAATTTTTGGGAATTAGACTTATTGTGAATAAATAAAAACAGTGAAAATTCTATCATATTTGCAACATTATCCCGAATCACACAATTTCAGATAAGATAAAATTGTAAATATAGTCCTATATGATATTTAGAAATTATTAAGAAGGAATAAATCTTGTATTTTTTTCCTAACAAAAGCATAGGAAATTAAATTATAAAAAATTCAAAAGAATTATCAGTTCTCAAAATGGAAAACATGAAAATCAATTCTTGAAGTATGGACAATTTCAAAAAGAGGAACTGAATATTCTCACCTTAGAATGTGGAAAATTGGATTCGTTGAGACATACAGGAATTTGAATTGTTCTATGTTTATCCAAAAGCGTTAGAAATTGAAGAATATAAAGACGAAAACTTCGGCATTCAATTCATTTCCAATGCGAAGCGATTACAATTCGACATTTCCACATTGAAAACTTAACTAATTTTTTCGAAGCCAAAGCTTCTAAAATTCTAGAATTTTATATTTTCGTTACATTGTTAAGAGCGCCTGCTTCTTATCCCCACTACCTACCATGGGCCATACGTGCCACTAGCATACGTGGGGCACAATGTAGCGTCTAGCCCCGGCGCACAGTCAG
>WSXT02139168.1:0-10520 GCA_011762715.2 Neuroterus valhalla
CACATGTTTTGTAGTTTTCTAGAAATTTCATTTTTCTCATTTTTCATTTCATTTTTTACGATTGGAACAAAAACTGCGCGTCCAGTGGGAAAAAGTATAACAAATTTACAGATATTCTTCGGGTGAACAACTTTTCTTAATCAATCTTCTGTGTTAGCATTAGTCATTTTTTCAAAAATTTTATTATTTCATTTTGATGGTTATTTTTCCTAATGGAAATGAAAGATACACATCCTGTTAAAGAAATTGATATTACATTTAAAGATATTGCGCTGGTAAGGAACTCGCGTTTATTTGATTTTTCCTCATCTTGTGTTGATTGTCCAGAAGTTCATTTTTTCAATTTTCATATGCTTTTTTTACAAATGAAGCGAAAACTACTTGTCATATCAAAAAGTTAATTTTACCAAATTTGTAGATCTTTTCTTGGTGCACAATTAGGGTTAATTCATATTTTCCAGTACCTCACATAGTTTGACCAAAAAATGAATCTTTCTATTTTTTGTCATTTTTTGTCCGACTTGAATTTGAAATTTCTATTTTTCGAGAAAACTCGAAAAGTTGTAAAGATGATCCTGAGGGCTCTCAAAAAGAGACATTTCTTTTTCTTACAACTTTTTTTCATATCTGGCGTTGTTTGGCTAAAAATGTCCATTTTCGTTTATATTTTTGAATTTCGAAAATACCCCAACTCTGACAGTTTTGTTTTTATAAAGAAAAAAAAATCATGAGGATAAATTGTTCCACTTTTCACCTACCACAAGAAACCGTACCTAAAATTTTTAAGTCTTTGAAAAAAAATTTAAAAAAAATTGTTCAAAATGCTTCCCCTCTTTTATTTTCGATCCAAAACAGCTGGTTAACGAAATCGAATTGTATTTTTGGTCCCGCAAACTAGGTGTCAGAGCACGATCGATTATGATCATTCTTTCGAAAGTTGAGCGCACCGATCATAAGAGGCGTCTCCGCGTGAAATTCGGTAAAAGAATTGTCCGGAAACAAAAAACGGGAGAGAAAGAAAAAGTTGACAATTCTTTCACCGAGTTTCACGCGGAGACACCCTTTTATGATCGTTGCGCTCAGTTATCAAGTTCACAGATTTTTTTTCATTATTTTTTGTGTTATCAAAATTGGAATTTTCGATATCTTGGAAAATTCAGAGAGTTGCATTAAGAATCTTGCAGGGCTCCCAAAAATGAACATTTTTTCTCTCTGCCTTTTTTTAAATCTTTCGTTATTTGGCTGAAAATTCTCATTTTTGTTTGGATTTTCGGATTTTGAAAATGCCACAATTGTGACAATTTCGTCTTTATCAAAAAAAAAAAAAAAAAAAAAAAAAAAAAAGATATTGGGATAAATTGTTTCACTTTTTACTTACTACAAGGAACCATACTTCAAATTTGTTGGTCTTGGAAAAAATAGTCCGAAAATTTTTTCAAAATGTTCTCCCTCTTTCATTTTTGATCCAAAACAGCTGGTAAACGAACTCGACTTGTATTTTTAGTCCTTAAAAATAAATGCCAAAGCACGATCGAATATCATCATTCTTCCGAAAGTTATCGAGTTCACAGGTTATTGTCCATTATTTTTTGTGCGATTTAAATTGGAATTTTCGATTTCTTGAGAATATTCAAAAAGGTGGGAAGTCCATCTTATAGGGCTTCCGAAAAGAAAAATTTTTTCTTTTTTACTCTTTTCTCATATCTTCCGTTGTTTAGCTAAAAATTCTCATTGTTGTTTATATTTTCGAATTTTGAAAATGCCATAACTCTGACAATTTTTTCTCATAAAAAAAATCATTGAAATAATTTTGTCAACTTATTGCTCAATACAGGAAGCTGTACTTATAATTATTAAATGTGGAGAAAAATGGCCTGAAAAATTTTCAAAATGCTCCTCCTCTTCTATTTTTGATATACGGACAGACATACAGATAGAAATACAGACAGACATACAGACAGAAACATTCGTAAAAACCTGTTTTCCGGTACCCTCTATGATGAGAATGTAAAAATTATTTGACGAAAAGTAACTTCATTTTCCCCCTAAAAATAAAAGATACGAGCCACATAGAATGAAAGTAGATAAAAGAATAACGAAAAGATGATTTAAAGTACGTAGAGAATCATAGACGGTCAAAATTCAGAAAAATTCAAGTTTTTATCGGTGTTTGAACGCAGCGAAACATAGCTAGCGGGATTCTGGAACCTTGTTTATGGTCAAAAATATTAAAAGCGCTGTGGAAATTTGAGTTTCGAGCCAAGGTTCTCCAAAAGTTTTTCATTTTGTAGTGCTTAAAAAACTCTACAATCTGCAGAAAAAAGAATTTCCTATCTCAAAAATTAAGCAAGATATCGACAAAAAACTCAAAATCACATTATACGGTCTATGGGGACGAAACATGACTTATAGGTTCTGAATTTTTTTTTTTTAATTATTTTTGGCAAGGAACGAGATAGTGTAATCAGTTTCCTGTATGCCGCAGGGGCGATTTTGACCATGTTATCTGGCTGTACCCTTTTGTGCACAGGCGATCCATTTAATTGAAGCACTGTTCCTTTGGGTTGCATATGCGCACAATATTTTAGGAAGGTTGTTCCTGGATATTATTCCTCAAATTTCGGATTTGGTCAGTTTTGAAGCGTGTTAAGGCCTGCTACAATAAAGACAACATGTAATTAAAACAATATACAAATTTCAAAACCGAAGGAAATAATAATAAACCTAATAACTATGGATGATTAAATAGAATCATGATTCTGTAAAGATTAAAAATCTATCAAAGCTCATGTTTGAAGTATACTTTACACTGTATTCAATATCCTGAAACAAAAGTTTCCCTTCCATCAACTAAAATCACGCAATATTATTTGAAGAGTATGAAAGTGGAAGGGTCTAACCATTTGCTCAACAAGTAAGTAATATAGGATCACCTGAATATTGAAAGAGATACAATGCTTTGATATAAAAATATAGAAGAACAGTTAAGATAGAAACATTAGCAGAAATATGTAAATATAATTATTCCATTCATCCACACATGTGGAGATTCTGACAGAAATTGTAATTTTATTATGCGAAAGGAGGGGATGAGGGATTTTATGTGGTTTTCGGGTAGTGGATGTTCGGGGACAATTTTATATCACGTAGAGACATGTGTAGGGAGTGAGTGACATATGCGGGTTATGGCATTGAATTGTGTAAGTCACTCAATCAATGTTACATATTCGAGAAGGATTCCAGCATTAACCGGGAGAAAGAAGTATACTCTATCCATTATTTTTCAAAGAATTTCCTCATATCAAGAAATTTATTCACGAATGCTAAGATGCATACAGAGGGTATAACCAAAGGGTATAGCAAATAAAGTTAGACGAGAACTAACAAAACTCGAAAAGAAACTACATGGAAAAAACTTGTCCTATCAGATAACCCGGCAGGGTTATGAGAGCTAATTCAAAAACCGGACGAGTATATATTCTCCAAACATTGGACTTGAAATACTTGAAATCGTTTTTCATTACATAAAACATTTTAGCACCAGACCAAGAACTTACCAGGAATTTTTCTCTTTTTTTTTTAAAAAACGATGCGCTAAAAACCTATTCATTTTATGCTTCCGTTGCGTAGAAAAAGGCTTTTCGATTTTCCATTTCTCGCAAAATCTACAGTTTTCTTCGTCGCCATTTTTCTACGTCTATGTTTTGATCCTAGAGATGGCATAAAAGTCGAGCGGGAAATTTCAAATTCGTTGTTATTTTTGCTCTTTGGTATCGATATGTATATTCTCACTACTGATAGCGTAAATATATACCTTGATTGATAAAATATTAAACAATATCAACCTTGGAAGTGATGTCGATGGTTTCCGTGAATCTGGCTTTGCACTAGGTTTCCAAAACGATATACTACAGGAAGTTTCCTACAAATTGATATCCAAAGTGACCAATCCGAACCTCGAAAGCGATGACGATGGTCCCCGTGCAAAAGGCTTTGCACTAGGGTTTCAAAATGATATTCTACAGGAAGTTTCCTATAAATTGATATCCGAAGTGACCAAGAATAACTTAGAGAGGATATGGCGATGGTCTCTGTGGAAATGGCTTTGCACTAGGTATCCAAAAGATATTCTACAGGAAGTTTCCTACAAATTGATATTCAAAGTGACCAATCCGAACCTGGAAAGCGATGACGATGGTCCCCGTGCAAAAGGCTTTGCACTCGGGTTCCAAAATGATATTCTACAGGAAGTTTTCTATAAATTGATATCCAAAGTGACCAAGAATAACTTCGAAAGGATATGGCGATGGTCTCTGTGGAAATGGCTTTTCACTAGGTATCCAAAAGATATTCTACAAGAAGTTTTCTACAAATTGATGTCCAAAGTGACCAATTCGAACTTCGAAAGTGATGACGATGGTTCCTGTGCAAAAGGCTTTGCACTAGGGTTCCAAAATGATATTCTATAGGAAGTTTCCTATAAATTGATATCAAAAGTGACCAAGAATAACTTCGAAAGGATATGGCGATGGTCTCTGTGGAAATGGCTTTGCACTAGGTATCCAAAAGATATTCTACAAGAAGTTTTCTACAAATTGATGTCCAAAGTGACCAATTCGAACCTCGAAAGCGATGACGATGGTCCCCGTGCAAAAGGCTTCGCACTAGGGTTCCAAAATGATATCCTACAGGAAGTTTCCTATAAATTGATACCCAAAGTGACCAAGAATAAATTAGAGAGGATATGGCGAATGTCTCTGTGGAAATGGCTTTGCACTAGGTATCCCAAAGATATTCTACAGGAAGTTTCCTACAAATTGATATCCAAAGTGACCAATCCGAACCTCGAGAGCGATGACGATGGTCCCCGTGCAAAAGGCTTCGCACTAGGGTTCCAAAATGATATTCTACAAAAGTTTCCTATAAATTGATATCCAAAGTGACCAAGAATAACCTCGAAAGTAATGGCGATGGTCCCCGTGCAAAAGGCTTTGCACTAGGGTTCCAAAATGATATGCTACAGGAAGTTTTCTACAAATTGAAATCCAAAGTGTCCAATATTAACCTCGGGAGTGACGACGATAATCCCCGTGAAGAAGGCTTTGCACTAGGTACCCAAATTGATATTCTACAGGAAGTTTCGCACAAATTGATATCCAAAGTAACCAAGAATAACCTCGAAAGTGATGACGATGGTCCCCGTGCAAAAGGCTTTGCACTAGGGTTCCAAAATGATATTCTACAGGAAGTTTCCTATAAATTATTATTCAAAGTGACCAAGAACAACCTCAAAAATAATGGCGATGGTCCCCGTGGAAAAGTCTTTGCACTAGGGCTCCAAAATGATATTCTACAGGAAGTTTCCTATAAATTGATATTCAAAGTGACCAAGAATAACCTCGAAAGTAATGGCGATGGTCCCCATGGAAATGGCTCTGTGCTAGGTATCCAAAAGATATTCTACAGGAAGTTTCCTACAAATCGACATCCAAAGTGACTAAGATTACCCTAGAAAGTGATGGCGATGTTCCCCGTGCAAAAGGCTTTGCACTAGGGTTCCAAAATGATATTCTACAGGAAGTTTCCTATAAATCGATATCCAAAGTGACCAAAAATAACCGCGAAAGTAATGGCGATGGTCCCCGTGGAAATGGCTCTGCACTAGGTATCCAAAAGATATTCTACAGGAAGTTTCCTACAAATTGCTATCCAAAGTGACTAATATTACCCTCGGAAGTGATGACGATGTTCCTTGTGCAAAATGCTTTGCACTAGGGTTCCAAAATGATATTCTACAGGAAGTTGTCTACAAATTGATATCCAAAGTGACCAAAATTACCTTCAAAAGTGATGACGATGGTCCCCGTGGAAATGGCTTTGCACAAGGTACCCAAAATGATATTCTACAGGAAGTTTCCGACAAATTGATATCCAAAGTGACCAACATTATCCTCAAAAGTAATGACGATGCTCTCCGTGCAAAAGGCTTTGCACAAGGTGTTCAAAATGATATTCTACAGGAAGTTTCCTACAAATTGATATCCGAAGTCACCAAATTTACCTTCGAAAGTGATGAAGCTAATAATTAAAAAAGAAGTAAATCCCGCATAAAAACATTAAAATGTTAACAAAGAGGTAATTTATCGTTTTTTATCTTTGATGTTAAATATTTTCTATGTCAAATCCACCTTCTCGTTAATATGTCCATATTTGAGAGTTCTGAAATCAACGCGAGGTAACTTTTAGGATAATTTCTTAGTTGCTTTACAGCAAGCCGCTAATAACTTGTTTGAATAACCAAGCAATTATCCTCAAAGTTAGCTGAAGTGGATTTCAGAACGCTCATATGTAGACATATTAACAAGAAGGTGGATTTGGCATAGAAAATATTAGACATCAAAGATGAAAAACGATGAATCAGCCCTTTGTTGAAATTTCTAATGTTTTTGGGGTTAAAAAAAAATAACTCAGTCTGGGAATCTTGGACGGGTACCAATATGTTATAGAAATTTAATGCCTCCTTCTTTGAATATTTACAAGATTTTTTAATACGCAGGGTGAAAATGAACCGCACAAAGTCTCAGATCGTCTAGAAAGTTTTGAACAAGCAAAACCAATTTGAAGACTCTAATATGTCTGAGATAGTCTGGGAAAAAGTAAATAGGCAACGGATAGAATTTGTAAGAGTCTAGGGAAATATGAAGGGTTCTGGAGCAAAGTGAAAAAATTCTTGTTGCTAAGCAGACACCGGATTTGTATTATCTTGATCACATTACAAGGATACACAGTCATCACACTGGAAACGTATTTTTCACCTAACTAACGAACACAAACCTACTTTAACCAACTAAACATGACTATATACAATGCGATTCCCTACTGCAGAATATTTCACGATGGGAAAATCAGTCGAAACGGTCCTTATATACTAACCAAACAAATTCTTACCGCTCGTGAGAAACGACCAGTGCTGGGTTGAAAATTCTTGGTGCCCCGAGTCATATTCAATTCTTTTACTTTACGGCAAATTTTTTCTTACATGTTCCATTCAAATGTTATTTTATAACTATGCCATTGATTTATTCTTAGTTTTTCAATGTTTAAGATTACATGAATTGCATGAGTGCTTGAAGATTGATGAATAATCACTCAAAAATTAATTGCAATCGGAGTCCAACGAATACATTTATTTGATTATAGAAGAAGATTTTGCATACAATTATTTCTCCTTTTTTGCTTTCAAAAATTTACGGAATAATAAACGTTTTTGGACTTGAATCGGCTTGTGGTATGGGCAATTTTTTATGAGATTCGTCGATAAAGATTTTGTCTTGGATTCAAAGGAAATTTCTTTGAATTATTCTCGAAAATAAATATAATAATCCCAGGGGAAATTGTACTGATTCATGGTAAAAAAATTAATTCAATTTCTCCTATTCTTCTAAAGCAGATCTGTTTTTACTAGAAATTGTCAATTTGAGTTTTTGGCAATACCGGTAACATTTTTTCACTTTTTGAAGAAGGAAATCATATACTTTTGTTTAATTGTATAATTATGGAACGCGTTATTGGAAATTAAATCTGTAGAACCATATAATGTAGACATGATCCTTAATCACTAATTAAAAAAAATCTAATAGTCCTATTATAACACTAAGGGTATCACTAAATTTGTTTCAGCAATATTTCTTGGAAAATTTCGGATTGGATTTGAAAAAAAATTTCTTCAATAAATGAATTGGTAATAATCATTTGGCCACTTTTATAAACAAATGTATCAGCCTGAGAAAAATTTCGACGGCATAAGCAGATAAAGGATAGAAATATCCCGTGGAGAAATGTCAATTGCTGCGAGAATATAATTTTTAAAACAATTAAAAAGTTTATACATTTCTTTTATCGTTTCTGCTTGTCCAACATTAGTGAATGTAAAATAAAGATATAACGAGAGAAGATGGCATCATTACTACCACGTACTGACCATTTGCAGTTGATAATTATTTATTAAGGTATTCTTTTTATCACCTTCACTCTAACCTAATACTATAAACGCCGTACAGATTGATTTTGAATTTGGGACTCTCATTTTAAGAAAAACTAATAGTTCTTTTGTATAACCAAATATATCAATAAAATTTTCTCAAAAATACACTTTGGAGACCCGGGAATAAAGAACAGTTTTATACATTAAAAAAAAAATAATTTGAAAATTTTTTTATTTCTTCCACGCTCACAACACATAGTTGAAGCACGCGTATATGCATAGATTTGGATGAAACTTTTATTGTTAATCCATGATTGTTTAGGAAATTCCTAAAACTTGTAAACAATGTAATTGTTTACAAAATAATTTTCTTATTCTTTTTCCTACTTCTCGAAAGGGTTTCCCCGAGAAAAATCTATTTATGCCTTTGGTTTTCCAAAATAACTGTAACCTGTTTTCTCAATGAGAGCTCCAAAATCAAAATCTATATGAGTAGGCTTACACTATGCGCAGTGAGCGTGGACAAGATGAGAAAATTGTTTAAATTGAATTTTTGCAATTCTCAATATTTTTTCTCATTACCGTGACTACAAAGAACGTTCCTACAATGCGTTCTAACTTTTATTCATATTCTAGAGTTGACAAATATTCGAGTGAATCTCCATGTATTCGGTGTTATGGTCATTATTCAAGTCAACAAAAAAGAAGACATAAGAAACATGTCAAAAAAACACATTTTTATTAAAACTTTAAACCTCTCCTCAAAGTTCCGACCACACTGCGGGTCTTTTTCAAGAGTCGATACACATATCTATAATATAATAAAAAATACTTTGTTCTTGAAAAAAAATAGACTAAATAGGTAAAAGATTTCTCACACAACTAAGATGGTGATTTTCCTAAACGGAAAAAAAAATTTATAATCAAACATACCTAAGTCAAACAAGAAAACATGTAATGGTTTTTGAAGCTTTGCTTCTTTCGGGAGTTTTTCTCTGAGCGAGGCGACCGAACTGGGAAAAACGGGACACCCCGTCATGACAGTAAGAGACACATTTTTCGTCACATTTTTCGACACACGCCTCGCTCATCGGATGCGTTCATGTGGTGAGTGGGATGTGGGAAGGGGCCCTCGGCAGGCGGAAGAAGCCGAGCGGCCCCGAAGGACGCTCGGCCTCGTCCGTCCGGTTCAGGCTGCACTGCTGCACCATTACCATTCTATTCCGATCCGCGAGAGATGTAACAGGATAGACTGACTCGTGTAGTGCTTCCCCTCGCTTCGCTTGAGACAGCAACTATACACTCGTCAGTAATATGCGCCACTCGCCACGTAATATACTATTTTCGGGGATGTCGGCCAGCTTTTTTGGATTTGTTCCCTCTGTGTGCCGGCTGATGGTCGACTGCGTACATCGAGGCGTAGATATATTTTCAGAGACTGGCTGGGACTTCCTGCAATACCAAATCAAAAACAATACAAAATTTTCTACAATTCGTCGTGAACTAACATAAGTTTGCCTCCTTATTCATATTTTTGTAGTAAAAAGTCTTCCAAGATATCCAACATTTCGGTACCCGTCCAAGTGGTCATTAACGGAAATTAGTATGAAATTATTCATTTACTCGTAATTCAAATAAAAATTAATGTTTTAAATGAAATGAACTTCTTCCAAAATGGAAAATCGGATGCGCAATCATTTTATACAGATTTAACAAATTGCCGTGAATTACGGCGAATTACCAAAAATTTCTGGAAAGCTATAGAAATTCTCAAATTCAATCTTAGTTTATATACCTTGAGTTATCCTAAATTACCCTTAAAACTAGTAAAAATTACCAAAAATTTTCATAAATTTCCTGAAATTTTAGAATTTAATTTTAGGTTATTCATCTCCAGTTACCGTAAATTACCTGTAAAATTAGTGAAAATTACCAGAAATTGTTATAAATTTCGGGAAATTTATGGAAATTCAAAAATTTAATTTTAGGTTATCTATCATAAGTTGCCATAAATTCCCTGTAAAATTAGTATAAATGACCCGAAATTTTCATGAATTTCTGGAAATTCATGGAAATTTCTTTAATATAATTTAACGTTAATTATGGTGAGCTACCATAAATTACGTGTGAAAATCACCCAAAATTTTCATAAATTTCCGGAAATTTTCTGTATATGATTTGAGGTAATTTATGGTAAGTTACCATATTTTCTTGTTAAATCACCATATTAACCCGAAAACGTAAATAAAAGTTGATTTTTATTCCATACTTTATTTCTTTATGCACGTTGTCCCACATTTTATGTCTTCATTTTGAATTTTGAAAGATAAATATCATTTTCGACTCCAGCAACCCCAAAAACTTCCGGAAATGTAACTTTCAATACGATTATTAAATGTTCAGGGATTTCGACCGGAAATTTGGGATTTTGAACTACTGTGCGTCTGGACTAATTCTCCCCTTTTCCCAGGATACATTTTTTTCTCGTATCCAATAGTATCATATGAGGCACTTACTACACGAGAAGTATATGTAT
>WSXT02139179.1:0-10520 GCA_011762715.2 Neuroterus valhalla
CCCCATAGGCAGCCATGTTTTGTTTTGATACAGCAGCGCCTCTTTGCCCGCCGTGGATGTTTTCTTTGCCAATATGCAAAAGTTTACGCACTTTTTTGCCGTTTCAGTCCACTGTGCGGCAGTTGCCAAAGGTAAGAGAAACGACCGCCAATGACCACGCTAAGATTAACACAACAATGTTCAGAATTACCGAAACGCGTTTTTCATTTGTTTCTATAAATTAAACGCAGGCTTTGCCATGATTGAAAATTTAACGAGCTGATTGCAAGGGTTCAAATTATATGTCCGTGCATTAAGACCTTGTCTTAATCAGCTCGATGATGCTTAATTAAATATGTCGGACTGAAATTGATAGTTTTTAGAATGTTCCCGCATGGCAGAGTCCAATCCATCCCAAAAACACACCCGTGCTTGTGATCATCTATCTCTTACGTGGCAGTGTTGCACGTCAATTTAGTTGCCGGATTACCAAAGGAGTAAGGAGGGCATCTCAAACTATGTTTTAGAGAGTGGAGTGATCCCTGGCCATTCGAAAATAAGGTCCTGTATTTCCAATTCTCGAAGTACACTTCAATATAAAATGTCATTGCGCTTCTTTGGCATGGAACTAGTTTTTCTTAAAATAAAAAATTGATCTTCTTTTTCACTTAAACTCACGCCAACTTAGCTAACTTTCGTAATACACTAATAAATCAAAAAAGAGAATAGGTGTTTCAGTATTTGTAAAGTAACTTTTTTATCATCTGTGATTCCTTATATATTTCCCCAGAGGAAAGGATAAAAACAATTCAAGTAATCAAGTAATATCAGAGTATTACGATTATGTAGGAGTTTTGAGGAATATATCGTGAACCGATATGTTAACATAAATATACCGAAATTTGAATTTTATGGTTATTTATCTAGATTACAAAACTTAATGGTATCTAATATAAAAAATTGATAGTGATTCATGAATTTCTCGAAAATTCGTGAAATTCATTTAATTCGTGGTGATTTATGATATTCAGTGTCATTCATGAAACTTGAGGGAATGTATTAAGTTTTTGGGAATTTGGGAAAACTTGTGACATTCATGGAAATTTATGAAATTTGAGAAATGTATCAAATTTTTGGACTTTCCTGAAATTCGTGATAATTCACGATAGTTGGGATGATTTGTACCATTTGTGGAAATTCATCAAATTTATGGTTTTTTATGGAATATTTGGTAATGCATGGGATGTATGGTCATTTATTAAATGAGTGGTAATTCATGAAATTTGTGGTCGTTCATAAAATTTGTGGGAAATAAGAAAATTTGTGGTAATACGTGAAATTTGTTGCGATTCATGAAATTTATGGTAACTTATGAAATATGTGGTAATTTATGGGATGTGTGGTAATTTATGAAATGTGTCGTAATTAATGAAATCTGTGGTCATTTATAAAACTTGTGGGAATACATGAAATTTGTGGTAATACATTAAATTTGCGGGGATTCATAAAATTTATGAAAAATTACCGGTAACTTCTGATCGATGTAATAAAATTACAATGATACCACCGGCCAGGATTATTCATTCACAGTGCAAGCATAACATTTTATTAGAGTTCTGAAGAATATCCACATCCCCCAAAAAAAACTTTTCAAAAGGAAATTTGTGAAGGTGAGAGAAATTTCGTGATAAGGTATTTTTTTCAAAAACCCAGATCCGTCACCTACGCTCAGTTGAGAATCGTCTTCAAAGGTATGTGTCAAAGGATATTGATATTTTCATAAATCATGAAAGGGGAAACAACATGATATAAATAATATTTGAACTGTTTTTCTTCATGAAATAAAATAAATACAATGTGGTTGACCTTCGATACTGCAAATTATTTGATACTTTGTTAGAAAGAATACAAATTTTATCTTTTTTCTCCAGTTACTATGAACATAGGCATATCGAATCTCTGTTCTGCATGCTCTTATAACTTTTATTATTTTTTTTAATCTATTGTATTCACTTATCGTTAAGTTCGTAACTTTAATGTAAAGCGGGCAGATGAGAGACTCGATATGCCTGGGTCAATAGTAACTGGAGAAAAGAGATAAAATTTGTATTCTTTCAAAAAAGTATCAAATAATTTGCAGTGTCAAAGGTCAACCGCATTATAACTATTTATTTCAGTTCATGAAGAAAAATATCAAAAATATTATTTATATCATGTTGTTTCCCTTTTTATGATTAATGAAAATATCAATATCCTTTGACATACCTTCGAAGACGATTCTTAACTGAGCGTAGGCGGCGGATCTGGGTTTTTGAAGAAAAATACTTTATCACGAAATTTCTCTCACCTTTCCAAATTTCGTTTCGTTTCGAATTTTAGATAGTGTAGCAATAGCTGAAAGACAATTATTAGTTTCTCTAGGAAGCTATGATTCTCTATTTGAACGACTCCACGTAACCCATATCATTTACTGTCGGATTCAAATTTTCGATTTCTTACACCCTTATTACAACAAGAAGGACCTGTTCCATGTAGAATTAAACCATCACGAATTTATTGGACCATAAGAAAACGAATTCTCCAAAAAAAAAACAACACTCCCTTCTTCGTACAAAACAATTTAACTCCACTAGTGAGAAACCTGAATTTAAAATTAAGACTTCTAAGTGTAACCACCAAAAACACACTTTTTCAAGAGACCAAACAATTTTTCAATGAATGAATTTCAGGGCAACTCAGAATGCCAAATATAAGGTACTCGTCCTTGTATAATCATGTATCTCCGCCAACTAGAGAATCTTCTACATTGAAAATTGTCACTTTTGCACACGAAAAAAATTTGAAACAAACATTGCGTCAAATATTGGGAAAATAAACGCACATTTAGAAAGACGATAGAAACTACAGAAACCGCAGAGTATATTCTACTTTGAGCTATGTACAAATTTTGGATACTGTTATGAACCCAAGTGAGGTGCTATTAGGGTTTGTATGTGTGATAATTAATTATCATGCTTGCGTATGTAACGTGGAGAACGACAATGTAATAATAGTTCTATTGCTCTACTCGAAACGCAAATTAATTATTCATCCTTTACATTGTGCATGTTTTCCTGGAACGCTCTATTCGAGTAACATAATAAGCTAGTTGGTGTCACACTGTCACATACACGCAACTGATGGCTATGTGGTTATAGAAATATATATTGCAGTGGCAATATAAACTGTATACGTGAAAAAGGACCTTTGTCCTGCCTTTCCGTTTGGAGAAAAACGTTTCTCGATTGAACGACGTCTCGATATAACTAATGGGTCACATCAACGATGTTTCTATTCGCCTTATCTCACCGGTGATCGTCAGTATGTAAGTTTTGATGCGTTTGACGTCGACGAACGACTGAATGAATGAATCGAAAATTGATGTGATGAAAATAAAGGGAATCGTATACGATCGTATGATATACGTTCAGATATGATAATGATCATCTGAAAAGTTGAGATACAAGATTATGTGTAGTGTTCCCTTCCAGTCTTTGGAGAAATAATGTGATACTTGATTTTGTATTAAAATAAAACATTATTGGATAATCTTAGATGACGTTATTTCCTCCATTCCTATTTTATGAAAATTTCGAACTATAATAAGAGAAGCATGCAATGGTGAAAAAGAATGCTGAAAAATGGTAACACTCAGAATTTGCTAGACCCTTATTTGAGAGATGAACTCAAATTCAAGAAATGAAATATCTCAATCCCAGAAAAATTTGAAATTCAGAGTCCAAATTTCATCAGCGGGTAATGTGTCGGAAGTGTCGAAAATTCTATTAAAAAATTTTAATTCATGAGAGATACAAAATAATATATATTTATATATATATATATAAACGTTTATTCTTCAGCCTATTAGCCTTGAAGAATGGTATTGCTTACACATTATTTACATTATTATTTACATTGATCCAACATCTACTTCCTCTTCTCCTTACACATCTATCTCCATTCCTCCTCCTCCTTCCTTCTCTTCCACTCCATCTCACCGAGCACCATGCCTATTCAACTCCTTTCAACCTCCTCGCATTCTTCCACCCAGTGTTTCACCATTGCATATCCCTTCCAAAACAATTCACACATTCTCTCCCCCTCTGGAAGCCAGAACAAGCACTCCATGCTTTCACATCTCATCATCACTATTATATCCTGGCTTCCTTCCTCTACTTCTTCACACATATATCGCACTCTGTCTATTGGCCTAATCCATCCATATTGCTCATTATATCTTGATCGTTTTATCCTTTCCTCTCCTCCTGACCTTCCTTTCTCCAACTTGTTTCTCCTAACGATCTCATACACCTTTAATCCTTCCTCGTGATTTTTCCTCACTTAATCCTCATGCAGACCATTTTTCCGAAAGTTCCTTTCTCTCTCATCCTCCATCTTTTTATCTTCTCTCCTGTTGTACCAAATATTTATGCTTCGTTTTGCAACCCGTCCAAGCCTGTTGCCTTCACCTTCTCAACTTTCTCATTTGAATCTCTATCTTCTCGTCATTCAACTCAATCCCTCCTTATTTCCTCGTTCTTCTACTCCCCTTATATCTCTTCATTTGGTCTGAGCCCTGAAATGACTCTTTGAAAGACTCTCCACTCCTCACTTCCTATCTTATCACTTGTTCCCTTCCTACACTTTCTAAACCTATAAATTATTTTCCAAATGCCTCCCTCCGTCTTAAGACTTTTCCACTCATCTCCCATATCTTTTTCTCTCCCATGCTCTTTCCCCCCACATGTCAACCTGTACTCCCTCCTCATTCCTACGTACTCCTCCTTTTTCGCGGTATCCTTAATCAGTTTTTGTGCTTATTCCTAATCCTCCCCTCCTGCTATCATACCATTCGCGTCCGCACCTTCTATACACCATCCAGTCCCCTAGAATATCTCCCTACCTATTTATAACCGTGTCCTTTGACCTCCTTTCGGAACTTTCACCATCCACGTAGAGACCCCTTTCCCTCCCCATTCTCGCTTTGAACCCCTCTCCCCATGCAACTCCCCACCACCTCTTGGAGCCTCCTTGGTCCAACAAAATTGAATCCCTGTACAAACCTCAAAAAGTCGTCACCTTTCTTTTTTATCCCTGCTACATTTCAAAAAAGCACATTTATCACTCCACCACCCCACTCCTGCCCCCCCCCTCCTACTTCCTACGAAATAAGTCCCTCTGCTCTTCTCTCAGCTCCGCTTTCTCCCCGTCTCAAACCAGCACTTTCACCTCTATTTTTATCTTCTGACATCTTACCTTCGCCGCTCTTCCTTCACTCCTCTTCCTTCTAGGTCTGTCATTCAGTAGTTTTTGAATTTCTCTCTCTTCCCACGTCCGATCGTGATCGATATATACGTTCTCATCCTTGATCCTGCTGTTACTTCGCATCACCGCCAACTTATCTTGCCTGTTCTCTAACTCTACCACCGCTACTTCATTCTCCTCTTTCCACTCTAATCTCACTTGAGTGACCTCACCCTGAAACTTCCTTATGCCTTGTAGCAGCGCTTCTACTGCCTTCCGTTCTTCTCAGCTTCTCAACCTCAGCCGTCTTATTACGATATTTTTTCTTCTACCCTCCTCCTCTCTTCTCTTCATTGCCCTTATTCTTCCTCTCGTCACTAACTTTTCCTTCTCGTTACCTCGTCCTCCTACTTTCTCTTCAATCATGCTCTCTACCTTGTCCCAGATACTTTTTTGCTCCCCTTCCACCCTGCGACCTTCTCTCATATCTAATCCTACATATCCTTTCCTACCATCACGGCCACTGTCTCTAAATTTTTTACTTTCACCCTCAGATCTTTCATTTTTATCCTAATTTCTTTTCCTTTATCCTTACGTCTTATGTCATACCCTTCACTTCCTCTTTGAGCGTCTAATGTCCGGAATAAGCAACCCTATCGTCTCTCTCTCTCTCTCTCTAGCTGTTCTCCCATTTTCGTAGATGACCTGCGGTTTCTATCGCTTTGCTTGCCTGAGGTTTCTCGCCTTTACTTTTCCCCTGTTCCCATATCAAACTTTTTCGCCCTCCTTCACGCACCGCTAGACACCGAGCTAAATGGCAAGTAAGTACCCTCTAGGGAAGGACGCGACAATATTTCCCTATCACTATTCAAAATGGGAAAGGAATTGGTGGAAAATGTCTGCAGTTGGAGAGAAAGTGAGCTAATTTTTGTAGATTGTCGCGTCTTTTTCTAGAGGGTCTTCAGTGGCGAGTAGCCTGCTTCCTTCCCGTCTGTCTCACTACCAGCGCTCATTTTCTCAACCTCAGCCTAGGCCTCTGCCTACTATCCTACGGAAAACCCAGACTACTCCCACTGCCGTAACTGCCTACTGCGTCCGACAGATGTCTCTGTACTCCGTTCTTGCTTTCCTGTAATATCCCTTTCTTTTTAAATTTGCCTCATTCCCTTTATTATTACTCCAATCTAGCAAGCCCTTGCATGAATCACTCTTCCTCCCTAACACTTGTATGAACTACCTTGCTGCCCTCAACAACTCAATCCCTCACATAATAACTTTCCTTCCTTCTCGTCAACCTCACCTCACTTCTCCTATTTCACCTAATTTGATCCCTCCTATACATCAAAAACTACTACTTCTACCTTCAACTCACCTTTCGCACCCTTACTGAGCACCTGAGCTTCCAACCTCACCCTTCATTCATACCTTTATCACAAATTCCGTAAAACTTTATCACCACGTGTCAAGTAGCACACTCCACAACTGCCACCAACATGCAAGTCTCTACAAAATAATATATACAAGACAAATGAAATTTGGAAACTTGGATTTCTATATTCAAAAAGAGATATATCGAATTACTGATTATTTCCAATATAATTTCTTATAAATTAACGAAAGATCATTTCCACGGAAAGTATTGCAATTGATCTCACTACATATACTACTTGCGCGTATTTTCTGAATTTGTTTCAAAATTAGAAACATTATACAAAAATGATAAAAAGATTTTGGACTTCTTATCACAGTTCCTTGTTATACTCAGAATTTACCAACCACTTTACTCTAGGAAAAATGAATCGTATCAGAACAAATCTCCCTTGAAATATAAAATCGATTCGCTCCATCAAATTTTTCCGCTTACAATTTTTTTATGCTTGACAGGATAAGTATCAAGTATTGTTAGTATTATTTTGTATCTCCGTGGAAGAGTTCTTGTTGTTTGTACAATCTCAAAGCAGTTCCATTTTCTATGCTTCACTTGAATTGACTTTTCTACCAAAAATATATAAATTGAAAGGATAACTAGAGTTTGCCGAGTATTCTACGTGCGCTTCACGATTCGCTTGCATCTTTGCTCGTTAACACGATTCTCACCTAATCCACCAGTATACTACAAACACATGCGAAAATTCTGCGAGTGAAGTAGTCGTATCGTATCGTTAGCGTACTGTGGTGTTGAAATTGCAGAGTTTCTGTTAGCAACCTCTCCTTTTTCGTACGTGGTGATGTTTTCATGAAAACAGAGGTGGCGAAAATTCAACCACTTTTCGATCTAGCCGTTGGAATCAGGCGAAACTGTTGATTTCCGAAAGAAACATCGAGTTTCTTGAGATCATTAAGAAAAGGCGAAGGAGTTAATAATTATCTGAATCCGTACAAGGGAAACAATCTTGCTTCGGTAAAATATTTAAAAAAAAAAAAACATATTATTCATTTTGCTATTCGATGAGAAATTCTGTGAGAACTCCTGAAAGAATTTTCGAGAAATTTTGCCTTTGTCGACAGGAGAATCAGGATGGTTGGATCTGAAGCGCTATAGAAATCATTTTTTGTATAGTTTCTGGTTTTAGAGGTTCAAAAAATCAAAGTACGAGATGTGAATTTGGAAATCGCCGACGATTAAATCAAATCAAATATCAACAACATCATGTATTTTGTTGAGTGCATGGTGAATAAAGCAATTTTCTATTAAACATCAATGCGTAAGCGTAAGTTAAGATTGAAATACTTTTATAATTGAGAAAAGGTCATTTTTTTTATTTTACACAGGTTTGCACAAATGGATCAGATTCCACTTCGGATCTAAAATACTAGTTTTTTCAAAAAACCCTCTCATCTATCGTGCAGATTAGCTTATTTGGGAACTCAGAAAATTTCTCTAATTGGATGTCAAGAATGTGATATTATTCTACCTGATTTGGGAAAAGACAGCACTTCTGGAAATCTTAAATTTCATAATTCGTTCAACAAAGTTAGAATTAATAACCTTCGAAAATAATTCAAGATCAAAATTTTTAACTGCAAAATCAAGGATATCCTATGCGGATTTGGAATGTGAAACTCACCTCTAGATGAATAGAATGCAGTAAGGGTTCACTGCTTTCAAGCTATTCTCAATTTTTGGAACCCTCCCATTTTAGATAAACAAAAATTGGAAGATAGTTTAGATTTTAATCCAGCTATGAAATGTATTGGATGAGTTCGTTTATCATCTATTTGCTTACAAAATGCTGGAGAACTTAAAGCAGACGCTACCGCAATTCTTAGAGCATATGGATTACGGCAAATACACATGTCTGAAAACCCTCTCAGAAAAATTGTTACTACTATTGATGGCCCTACCTCCAAATTGAGAATATCTTCCCAATATTTACCATTTTATTACTAAAAAATTGAAATATCGTGTTAAAGACAATTGTCAATATGAATCTTTAGATGTGGTTGATTTATTTTGTATCAATCTCAATAAATTCAGCTATACTACGCATAAAAAAAAGACAAGATCGATCCTTACGACCTTATTGAAGATTTAAAGTTGCGATGCGAGACCTGATGGCCATCTAGCGAACTAACAGACATGGCTGCCTTTCGGATACACGTAGCATTGTTTACATACGTGTTGCACTCAAATCACGCGATATCAATTGATTTTTTGTCAGATTAATCAGTGAGAAGTTCATAAGAAGTTTATTAGGTTAATATAAAATCTTAAGAATTGAATTCTCCTGGAACGATGGAAAGGGAAAATATTAGCACTAATTTGATTTTTCCTAAAGTACCGAACTTTGGCAGTGGTACTGTTACAGTGAAAAATCTTGTTGGAAAAGGCATTTTTGTTGATAAACGTTCCGAATGGTTAAAACTACTCAAGCTCCAAGATACTGATCGACAAATACTAGTTTGCTGTCTGCGTTTCAGCGTTGATGATTATGCATTTCCTGGTTTGTTTTTATGCATTTATTACGTGATTATTGAATATAATCATTATCATGATCATTTAAGAAAATCAATAGGGAATCCTATCTTTCCTTTTGTAAATCATTCCACACTCGATTATAAAACCGGAATAATTGATCGCTTCGATCATGTTTGTGGAAGACGGCGTTGCAACAGCATACTAACACAATATTTTTAGAGAGAGTAGCAACATTGTTATCACATTCGAATTATAGTTACTTGAATAAACGTGTTAAGAAAAATGCTAATCATATGCTAGCCGAATCCTATAGGCAGCCATGTTTGTTTCGATACAGCAGCGCCTCTTGACCCGTGGTGGATGTTTTCTATGCCAATTCCACGAGATGAATTTTTGATCCTATAGAGTTTTGCCTTTGATCCTCAACAATGCTAGGAGGAGTGGCCATGGGATCTCCGCTTTCACCTCTGTATGATGTTTCAAAATCAATATTTAATGAAGTCCTGGAAACCTTCCATTCTTTTACCTCAAACCTTAAATTCATTTTTGAACAGAGTAACTGCTCTTGAAGAACACATAAATGAGAATGAACATCATTTTTACTTGGATGGATTTTTTCAATTATATGAAATCGTGTTTTCTTTTCATCTTATCTCAAACCAAATTCATTTCAACTTGTGTATTCGACACGTAAAACAATTTTTCCTTTCTCTATGTGAAATAAAACAAATCTGTCAACATTGTGTCCTGTGTTCGCGCATTCATTTTAAATTTACAATTATTTGAAAAATTCACGAAACACCCGATAAATTTAGGTAATGCAAGCTCAAAAATGGTTTTTTGTGATCCAGCAAAGCGGAAAAAAAATTCATATTCTATCTTCATACATATAGCTGTTAAGTAAAAGTACATTTAAAAAATCTGCCCGCTGCGCAGGCACATTCTCATCGCGCGCTTTACGCGTGGCTAGTTTTGCTCGCAAGTTTGAGCGCGCCTAGGGCACGCGTCTTTCGGATCTCGCGCTCGATGGTAATCTCACCTCGTGCTCCGAGCTCGGTTATGGATTCACCTCGCGCTACGCGCACTTTCTTTGTACCTTCCTACAGTTGTATATAGAGTTCGAGAAACTCAAAAGCGAAGTGTCAACTACTTCAATTTGATGAGCATAAATTCTGTTTTGTAAAAGCTTCTCCGGTTTTAAGGAATACATTCTCATCGCGTGTCTCGTGCTGTGCACTCGACCAAAGTTCGTCCAAAGCGGTAGAGAAGTTTTTTTGACTAATTTTTTTCACATGTTGTGTAGTTTTTCTAGAAATTAAATTTTTTAATTCTTTTTTCA
>WSXT02139190.1:0-10519 GCA_011762715.2 Neuroterus valhalla
TCTTGATTAGGCACGGACTCGTAGTGATTTAATCTTCTCCATTGAATAAGCTCATCATGTTGGAAAATGTATCTTCGAAATTCAAATACGAGGTTTGGATTTTTCATGGGAATAAGTCGAATAAATCTCAGTTTATCGAATCTATTTCCACGAACATTAGAAGAAGAAGAAAACCTCAAAGGTGGGACCAAGGACCTGGAAGGAGGATTAGGCCTTGATGAACGAGACCCGGACCCAACACAGAGAAGAGACGTGTACCTAGCACGGTAAGGAGGCTCAGCAAGCTCAAGAAAGCTGTCAGGAGAATCAAGTTCTTCAGCAGAATGACGATGTTCGTCTCGAGGAATACAAGGAATGGGCTGCCCATCTGGTTAACAATCGAACTGCAAGCTCAACTCTGCAAAAAGAACGATAATTAAAATCATGTGACTTACAACAATACCTCACAATATCGTACGATATAATAAGGTTTTGAGTATGTGTTGTGTGACGAAGAAAGTATGTTGGTCATCACAAAGGAATGTGCAGTTTGCTGCACAAGGCACATACATCAGAACGAAAATGTATCAATTTCAGAAGAGTGTTATATTCTACATCGGGGATGTACATTGTCTCCCTTTTTTTCTTCGAGCGCTGATTTTCCCTCCTCTTCGCAGGCTCGTTTGCTCTCTACCAGAAGCTGTAATAAAGGGAACTGATAGGTGGCACATTCGTCAGTCAGGAGAACGTGTTAATCGACAGGAGGTTCTGGAAATACGCTGTACACTATCAACGCAATTTTCCGGAAGCTTGAATTGGTTATCATGAAGCTTCCAAACAAAATTTCCATAGACTTATTATATATCTCCTAGAGAGCTTTGATGTTTTCCTTCAAATGATGGGATGAATAAGAAAATTGATGCTTCTTCGGAAAATTAGATTTACTATTTCTCCTGTATCTTATGTCACTAAGCGATGCTCATAGGTTCTTTTTTGGCAGAACGAATTCTCGTAACATGACGTCACTTATCTGTTGCATATAGACAGCATGAAAATTATGCTTCAGGGAAAAAGCATCTGAATATGAGGATGATCGAAAGATACACAAAAGAAATTGGTATTAACTTCGAATCGTACAAGTGCGCTAAGATTCATCTAAAGCGTAGACGATTCGCAGATGTTCAGAACGACTTTAAGCGGGTGAACAGGAGAGCTACTAGACACACCGGCGCTGGCCCTGCAAAGACCTTCAAACACTCAGGCGTGTTCGGCATCCGAATGTAGGATACAAAATCAGTAGATAAGGCTCTCCGGAACAGATGCGAAAATCTTCTTCAACAGATTCGGTTGTCCAATCTGTCAGCGTTGAACGTGATACTTGCGACGAACATGCTCTTATCAATTTATGAGCATAAAATTCAAAATTCCAGAGATGAAGCACGTCTTAAATTCTAACAGGTGCCCTTTTCGTGTGTTCAGATACTAAGGGCACACTCTCGTTCCAAATCGAGTTTGCTTTCGTGGTAAAAACTGATTATTTGAATACTTCCCATGTATTGGAATCAGTCAATTTTACACTGTGAATGCAGACTTCATTCAACACACGAGTTGACCCTAACAACTGGGCCAGATCTCATTCTCTATCTATCGGATGATAAAGGACAATACCATTTTGAGCTTTGGGTCTAGTTCCATCACCCTCAATGATACACCCAAGTAATAACTGCAACAAAAAATACAATCAAAACCTCTGTCTTGCTTGTCAATATTCTTCAGAAAAGCTTCGTCCAGTTTAGCATCCTTTAGCATTACAGCTTTTATTCTATGTAAACAACGCTCGTAGGGAAATCAAGCATTAATGAGCATTTAATTTTTAATATTCTTGTTATTGTGGAGCACCAATTTCATAAAGAAAAGTTTGGTGTTGCCTTTGAAATAGAACAGGTTATCTGAATTGGTGCATGAGGTTATTGTTTTTATCAGTTTAGCGAATAACAAGTGATAGTTCGGAGATTCTGAAAAATATTTACACAAACACGAGACACACGCGAGTGTCACATATCGTTTCTATTTAGCAGCTTTGTCTTCTTTCTTGCCTCAGTGGTAGGATACATTTGATAAGCGTCAGTTCGCTCAAATTTTTTACGAAGTACGCGTGGTATTTTTTAAATGTTCTTACACCCGTTCATCTTTTCATATATTTCAGTGGGTTTCTGACATTCTCATTGAATCTGATCATTTCCACTATCGACATTTCCGGTATTGACTGAAGTTCATTAATAATGCTGACCTTGAATCACTGAAGTTTCAGCATTATGTACGATAAAGTATTCTATTTCTACTATTCTTGACGTTCTGAAACATCGATTTACCAAAAGAACCATTTAGCCTCGCCTTTTAAATACAACTTCTTTTCAATTAGGGCAAGCTCTGGATGTCACCTCAGCTTGAAAGAATTACAAGTTATATCCAAGAAGGCTCGTACGTTATACTCTGTTTCCCCTAATTAGTCTGCTATTCCGATTCGTCACGAGAGGATGGTTTTCCGTTGCCACAGAGCAGCCTGTCTCACAAGCATGCTGGCTTTTGTGTAACAAGAGCCTGAGAGAATCCTGTCTTAGATTTGTCTCTTAGTTAGCCTCTTCAACTTCTTCAAGAGAGAACACACTTGAATTATGATCCATAAATCTTCAGAAGCAGCTCTCTTTCGTAGGTTCGGTTATGAGGACCTCTCTTCTGTCCTTCCATCCTGATGGCACATAAGATGTTGACACAGTCTGTGCGTTTTTGTGAGAGCACTGAGCAGATGCCATCTTCCTCAAGCGATTATCATGGCCAAGAGGTACCGATGACTCATTCCACCTTTTTGATATACACGACCTCTGCAGCGGAATGTAAATAATCTTTTGCTCCTCTTTGTCCCATCATTGTTTCCTTCAATCAGTATGCATCCACTCAAAACCTGGCAAGTGGTTTTTATTATGTAGTTTCACAAAGGTCGTTGAGATGAAGAACGCTCTAAATAAGATTGTTTGCGATCTGGACGAAGTGATATGCGGAAGAGGAATCTATGCTTCCGGTATAGAAGATTGAGTTTATGAATACGTGTGCTGTGAACGGTGAAGTTTCAAATGATCGGGAGGTGATGGTTGTCTTGATCTATGAGCAAAAGGATAATGGAGGTAACTGTACTAATAATAAAGCGATAAGCCTCCTCATGAAAATGGGTGATATATACGACATTTCTTATCGGAAAGGTCATGGGAATCACTGGGGAAAGGATTAGAAAAATTAATGGGCTTATGCCAGTAAGCTCATGTGTCGATCAGATATTTAGCTTAGGACTGATTGCAGAGGAACTTCGAGGGTAAACAGATTAGTTCTCAGTGTTTTTGCTGTTCTGGACAGCTTCCGTCAATTCCATTCCAACAGTATTGAATGAATAAGGATTTTAAGCATGATGAGGTATTGGGTAGAGAAAGGATAGAACAAGTTAGTCATTTCGTGTTACTTGTTAGTTTATTTAATGATTATAAAAATAGATGCGCAGTTTTTCAGATGCATAAACTAGGATGGAAGGGTTAGCGGCAGTGTATATTGTACAAGTACTTGCAACTACTTTTTAGTAGATGGAGAGGCCTGGTCGGATCAAGAAAAGAAGTAGGAAGTAAAGTAATGATTTTATTCCAAAGAATGTGGAATAAAAGAAACATTGTTCGGAAGAGTAAAAGGAATTTGCTTAGACAGTTTGGTCATGTTATGTTGAGAGAATCAATGAAGAACATTGAACGAAGCGAGTGTACATGGGTAAGATGAATGTTAGAATACTCTAGAGATGGATTAGTTAGAAAAACTAATAAGCAAGACTTTTCAAAGCAGACTTGTAGAAAGAATGTGCTATTCAAATGATAATGATAAAACTAATACATGTGAAATCATTTCTGGTCAAAAGTTGGAAACTCGTGAGGATTTTTCACTTTTAACCTTCCTTACACTTCTGGGTCAAATTGACTCATGCATCGACTTTGCTTGCGTTTTTCTTTAGTTTACTTTTTAGCGAAAATAAAAATTTAAATTGAATAAGTGAGGATTTTTCTAATAAACCACGTTTTTTCCAGAAAAAAATTTTTTACGGGATTTTTGTTTGTAATAAATTAATTTCGTGCTTATTTTTTATTCATGCCACCGGATTCTGAATAAGTTATAGTATGTCTGTGATTTTTTTCGAGCCCATTGGATAAGCCGTAATGAAATGATATGCGATCAATACAGGGGGAGAGTCATATTGACCCAGTGTAGGAAACTTGATTGGAAAAATAGATGGTGGGTATGTTACGTGATATGTCCTTTTTGAGAATTCAGAAATATCTGCAATTAGGCCCGATTGAAGGCCCCGTGAACTCTGAAGAGATCTGGAGCTTCGTTTCTGACCGAATTGTTGTATTCCAAGAGCCTTAACTGTTTTAAGTAACTATCACATTATTCCTGACGGTATTGTACATGAACTTAATTGCTCTTCTCAAAAACTTTAGAAATTAATCTGAACCCAAAGGTATTTTTGTTTATCAATATTAAGTCATATTATTATATTCACCAATCGAATCGAGGATAGTAGCCAGTGTAAAAACAAGAGCATGAATCGTATTCATTTCTGCCTGTTATAGGGAAAACTGATCAACGTGTTAGTTAAGAATCTGGTTGACAGTGTAACTGATAATCATGATGGAGCCTTACCATATATTATAGTCGTTATCACGTTGAAAGTATGTATAAGCCTCTAGTTCGTTCAAATAAGAAATTCATACTTCGTAAATATACTACTTGAGGGCAAAAGTTGTAAATTTCACATGTCATTTTTATTTCAAGGTATTTGTATCAGCCTCAATTTTTCCAAGGAACTCATGCAAAATTTTTTCGGGAAACTAGTAGCTCCAAAACCAGATTCAGGGTTGTGAAGTCCCATGGAACTTGAGTTGAATGATAGGTTTTATGGGGATATGGAAATGCTGTAATGTTTCCGAAGTTGAAATATGAAGCAAGACAATTGAAGATGGTTGTAAAATTTCATTCTTTGAATTCAATTTAAATATTTTAACATGCACTTCGAAAACGAAAGAATAAGAATATAATAGGTATATGATAGAGTTCAGATCGACAAATATGACTTCCCCGAGAATCAAATTTCCGTTCACGTAGAGAAGATTTAGTGACTATTGGCAACACTATTTGCTTCTCGTCTCCGTCAAATCTACATGCGCTCACGGTGGTATATATCCAGAGTAGAAGTTCATGGTTTACAAACCAAATCAAGAGTTTTCACGAATGGCTAGCGGAAATCTAGTGGCGTTTTGGTTCTGAGTTCAAACCTGTGTACAGATTTTGTGCAAGAGAACTACCTCAAAAGAAACAGGAGCAATTACTAAGGGGAAGCATAAAAATGAACGAACAGAAAAGGCTAGAATAGGACAAAAAAGATTTAAAAATGCAAAAGAAAGGCGCGAAGTGAAAAATGAGAAAATAGACAATGAAACCTGCAAAAGTGATTCGTTTTTGAAAAGCAATGCTAGACTATCGAGACGTGCAGAAGAACTAATTAATCTTGAACAAAGAATAAGTTATTGAAGGAAAGTAACAGAAATTCCAGACGGATAAGGAGAAAATTTAAATAACGTTTTTTTTCGCTCAAATTTTTCAACCATTCAAACATCTTTTGCATCTGAATGGTCTATTTGTTAACTGAAACATTCAAAAGATACAAATACGTACAAATTTCCTTTCAATTAACAGTCAATTACGTTAATATTCGTCTTTCTTCTGCGATCGGGCGAGAATACACCATAAGCAGAACATTTTTATAACGGTGTTCACAGGTCTAATAGACTTCCTTGTATTTTGGGGAGCTCCTTTGAAAAACTAGGTTTTAAAGTGTGTGTGTGTGGGTTGGTGGGGGGGGGGGCACCCAGTTAAAAATGAATAGAAAAAAACGGAACATTGTTTACCAGTGCGCAAGAATGGGACGTAAGAAGAAAATAAGTGCGAGGGAGGGGACTTTTCTCAAAATAGTATAATCATTATCGTCGTCACCCTTCAGGTGCCAATATGCTGGATATTAAAATGTATATCTACCGGGATATGCAGATGACGGTGAGGATAATTCTTTTTGAATTGAGAGAATTGGCTTCTTGACCATGGAGAAGAGTGAGAATATTGGTGGTATAGGCCACGTCTTTAATATCGACGAAAGTGCTTTTGGAAAAAGGAAGTACAACAGAGGCTATAAAACGAGGTGGATCGTCGGTGAAATGTACCGTACAACCGAAAAAGATTTTTCGACGCACTTAAGTGACGCGACGTGGAAACTCTGCAAAGTATAATACAACGGTGCGTCAAGCCAGGACCGCAAATACTAACGGATTGTTGGCGCGATTATAGCCGTCTTAGTGATTGGCGGTTTAAACACGCCACAGTGTACGAAGATAAAAGGATATCTATGCAGGCGCCTCGGAACAATGTCGGTCAGCACAATGGATTGATTTATTGTTTTCATTTATGTTTTTACTTAGATACAACTTTCTATAAAAAAAGGACCGCCTTCTAGCAGATTTCTGGTTTGCGTATGGTGAACTTAACCTCTTGTAATGACTAATAAAGACAACAAAATGAAGAATCTTAAAATGAAATTCTATAATTGTGTGTAACTTTTCAGCTAGTATAAATGAATACTTTCTGTGAGAAGAGAATTGGCGGACACTCCCGAACCCCTGTTGGTGGGGAATTTGTCTGGAAGACGAGAGGTCCTTATCCCAGCGAGACGGAGTCGCCCGAGTATAATGGCTGTTTGCATCCATCCGGCAAGTGTCAAGGCATATTTATAGCACACAGGTATGGCTCTAAGGCTACTCACCAGTAAAGGCATAACACCGTCAAGAGCACTGATGATGAGAGCAATCATTTCAACCGAATATCCTCTATGAGAACGATAAAGGTGCTTCCTGAGATCTCTGTACCTTTCCCTTTTCCCGTCAAGGAGCACGATGTCGAGTCTTATGTGTTGGATAGCGGCCATTGTCGAGAAATCATAGTTCCAGTAGATTTGGCACTTCTTGTTCTCAACATTCGACCCTATCCCCCTCGGAGCGTTCAGCACAGCAGAGTCGCAGCCAACGACATGAGAGCGCCAAAATGAAACCATTCGCAAGGCAGCGTTGTGTCTGTGCGAATAAGTCAATTCTGTGTGAATAGGGCAATTTGACAGTACGTGCCATAGATGCTCAGGAAGTTTAAGACATTCCCTGCATTTTTCGCTGGAAACCTCTTGACGTTATATGTTCCTACTGTATGCTAAGGTGGAAATCACACCGTCTTGACACGCTAAAATGAAACTCTCTGTTCCTGAATTGAGTCCAGATGATTTGAGAGAAACAAACGTTGACTCGTGTGACAAAGAGTAATCTTTTACAATTTTGTCAAAGTTTCCGTGCATCACCTTATCTCCAAGTTCTTTACGGAAATTTTTGACCTCCACTTTCTTCACCTGTGATTTTCAGGAGTGAAGAGATCTTGATGAAGTGATGCACTGTCCTCACTCCTAATGTTAAGATTCAGGCCAAAGTTTTCAGCTGTCTGCTCCGCAGCTTCGTAAAGAAACGCTCCTTCCCCACTTATTTCGTGATTCCGGACGATTTCCAGGAGAGGATCAATACCTTCGCGATCATATAAACAGTAAGAAGGATGATTCGTTTGTATAGGCATTGGATTGAGAATTTAGGTTGCCTTTATGGGCCTCTAGGTTGTGCGATACAGAAGCGCGGAACGGACGAGCCAATATGTAAGCTTTTTCCATATGCATCATCTTGCCCAATATCTGGAAAAGTTCTATACACTTTCACATCACAGAATCTATTTTTCCGACTTTTCCGGAGTAGCGGAAAACCTTTGCATAGTCGCACAGCCAGCTGAAGATTTTTTTCTATAAAATATCATAAAAACTAACATCTGAGAAAGTTTCATACACTTTCACATCACAAAATCTATTTTCCGACTTTTCCGGAGTAGCGGAAAACATTTGCATACTTGTACACCAAGCTGAAAATACGTTATTACGCTTCATTACACACCTGTCTAAAGCGTGTCTCAAAGTTTCATACGCTTTCAGATGGTGGACCAAAATGTGTTACTGGCTCTCGGACTATTAGGAAACTACTTGTATAATGCAAAACTGTAAATGCGTAGGTGAAGTATGTGCATGGAACGTAGTATGTATGTATGATATAAATCTATATATAATTGCTATGGGTTATCATTTGATTGCTTATTGTGAATGGAAATAAAATTGAAAAGATGAACTTCCAAATCCGTTATAACATTAAGTTGAAATCCAACAATCATGTGGTATGATCTACGAAAATAATCTCAGTCAGAAATTAAATTCATACTATTATTACCTTCCTTTTTGATGGAAACCATCTCGGTGAGAGTGCGTTTATATTCATGTAGTTTAAAATGTAAAATTTCCACATAATCCCATTTCATGAATGATGAATCACTATAATGTTCTTCGGTTAAATGTTGACTTATTGCCGTATGATATTTTTCATTCAGCCTGACATTATTCTTATGTTCTTTGCCTCTGATTCGTAGCGGACGTTTCGTTTGGCCAATGTAATTTTTTCCACATTGACAAAATATTTTGGAAACAACATTGCATTGGTCCAAAATATCAAGTATGTCTTCACCTAATTTCATTATTCTATCCAATTTTGTGTCTACTCCGAAAACTATTCTAACTTTGTTAGTTTCATTCAATAGTCCCTTTACATTCTGTGAAATTTCGCCTAAATAAGGAATGGAAAACAACATTTTTTTTCCTACTGTGTTGTTGAATTGTTGATACTGTTGTTGCTTCGTAAACTAGAAATTAAAGATATTCACAACCATTTATCATACTTGACTAAATATGTGGAAAAACAAGAACCAAATTGACAGTATTAGTACCAGCATTTGTTTTAAAAGAACTTATCGAACATCAGAATAACTCGAATGAATTTTGTGAAAACAGGAACAATAGCTTGGGATTTGAATTAATCAAGAAAATTAAAAATTTGAGACATGAACAGACTAAGGATAATTTTATATTAAACAAACATAAAATCGAATTCAACGCAGATGGGTATAATGACCCGTTGTTAGTGAATATCTCCAATTAAGACATTCCTGAACAGGTATCTGACATTTTGAGGTTAGGTGAAAAGTTCAGCACGAAATTCATTTCTAATAAACCTACTCACATATTCGATATAGTAAGAGACTTGGAATCAAGCATTCATAAAATTCCGGGGAATTGTCGAGATGAACTCAGAAAAGAAGTGATTTCATTATCTCCTAATTATCTGAAAAAACCACAACCAATATCTGTGATTGACAGGATCATAGCGAAAAATATGAATTTTACGATGAGCTTTCTGAATAAGAATGAGGATAACATTGTAGTAACGAAAGCCGATTAGGGCAATGTAGATGTTGTTTTATGTAAACGAAATTTAACTTATGAAAAAGTAAATTCCAATCCATTAACATTCATACAAATTGATGCTTCAAGTTATTGTATGAATGGAGAAAAAGCGGTTTTTTACATCCTTATACAAAGAGAGCATCACTTATGAGAGCTGATTCGAAAACCGGACGAGTACCTATTCTCCAAACATTAGCCTTGAAATACTTGAAATCGTTTTTCATTACATAAAACATTTTAACACCAGACTAAGAACTTTCCAGGAATTTTCCTTTTTTTTATAAACACGATGCGCTAAAAACCTATCCATTTTACGCTTTTGTTGCGTAGAAAAAGGCTTTTCGATTTTCCATTTCTTGCAAAATCTGCAGTTCTCTTCGTCGCCATTTTTCTACGTCTATGTTTTGATCCTAGAGATGGCGTTATATTCGAGCGGGAAATTTTCGAATTCGTTGTAATTTTTGCTCTTCAGTATCGATATGAATATTCTCACTCCTGCTACTATAAATTTATTCCTCAATTGAGAAAATATTAACCAATATCAACCTTGAAAGTGATTTCGATGGTTTTGGTGAATCTGAATTTGCGATAGGTGTCCAAAATGATATTCTACAGGAAAATTTCCACAAATTGACATCCAAAGTGACCAATATTAACCTCAAAAGTAATGATGATGTATACAATCAATTACAATAATATGTATCAATAACAAATTATCAAAATGGATTATCGAATTTCAAATTCAAAAAAGAAAAAGAGTAATTATCGGAAGAATTATAATTAGGAATAATTGGAATAAAGATTTGCACGATGGGATGATTAAATGACAAATAGTGGAGCAGAATTCATAAAATAGTAAAATAAATGTACGACAATAATGAAGAAAGAAGTGAAATCCCTCACAAATACATTAAAAATGTGAAAAAGAGCTAATTCGTCGTTTTTTATCTCTACCTCCTTGTTAATATGTCCACATATGAGAGTTCTGAAATCAACTCGAGCTAACTCTCAAGATAATTGCTTAGTTAT
>WSXT02139201.1:0-10519 GCA_011762715.2 Neuroterus valhalla
TGCATACAAGAATGATACTGTGAGATAGAAAAAACGAAAAAAAAGGTTCCAATTTAGTAAGAAGACGTTCAAAAAGGCGAATGAATCATTTCGGACAGTGCTGTAACACTAATTGCTAATATTTCATTTATTTATAAACCTTATGAACACATATTATATGAATCTTAAGAATTGAATTAGATACGCCTCTCTTCAGGTTTGAGGTTCACAAGTCTGCAGCATTTCTCCCAAAATTTCTTTCCAATTTCTGGGTCCTGCGTAATTCCTGCTGCAGTTGCTTCCTAAAATGGTAATGAAATATGTTTACGTACTATATAACACGAAAAATTGTGCATAAAGTTTTGTCGGAATGATACAGAGTATTCTGAATCATAATGGGATATTTGGGATTTTCTAGAAAACTGCACGACGTTTGGAAATGTCCTAGAATTTCTCATGATGCTCTGGCATTTTTATAAATATTCTATTCCCGGGATACCCAATGAAGTCTGGAAGAATTTCGAAATTTCTAGAATATTCTCGAATGTTATAGAATGCTATGGAGTTATACATTGGTTCTGGATATTCTAAAGCCTTCTGTAATATTTTGGAATAGTCTGCAATTTTCTAGAATGGTTTCAAATTTTTTTCAATAACCTTTATTTCTGGATTTATGTACGAATTTGGAAATTGCCGTTTCTTCTTTGAAATATTCTGGAATGTTTTTCACCTTTTAGGAGTATTCTTGATTCTTTTATGTACTAGACTGTTCTTCATTTTCTTCTACATTGATAAAAAAAAGACATAAAAGCTATACTCCGACTCGGCCCTATAATAGTCCCACCATGATAAGTGAAATTCATTTTCCACTTTAAGTTGAGGGAACTCTGAATTCATCTGAAAATCGATTTTCGCTCCGGATGAGGTATTTATTATTCTATTTTATTATCATTATACCATTAAGCCAAATCTCTTTCGTAGTAAGCGTAACTCCTTTGGTTCCAGCCCCGCTGTTCTACTGGAAAATAGAGAATTGATATGGAAAGATTTGGAAGTGGAATTGACATGGGCGATTTTGAGTAGGGGATGTGGATGAAAAAGAGACAGGTAAAGGTATAAGATCAGTCTCAGAATTCATTGCGTGTTTTTTGCGAACAGAAACAAACTGATTTTATTTTTAATCTTAATTTTTCCAACCAAAATCTTTGCTTGGAACGCGGGATTCTTAGAAAACAGAGGCTTTAATTGGATTCTTAAGCAGCCTGTTTCTGCTTTCAAATGACACACTCGTCCTTACATGGACCAATTAGTATCCAAAATCGTTCGTTTTAGGCTTCGCTCTTTTTCTTGTATACAATTGCTCTCCAAACACCCCAATCGTGGCATACATCTCCTGCTTCTTCCGCATCCATGCATCTTTTGATACAAGCTCTTATGTTTCTGTGGCTCTTTCTATTTCCCCTCTTGAAGATCTCATTCACACATTCTATTCATTCCTTCTTTGGTCCGCCTCTAGGTACGCTACCATTCGCCGTACCTAGATACACTTGCTTCGGTAATCGTTTCTCATTCATTCTCTCATCGTAACCGAACCATCTAAGCGAATTTCTTTTACTCCCAAAGTTTATCTCTAGATACCTTGTAAAACTTTTTCGAGATCAACAAATGCACAAAAAACTCTTTTGTTTCTCTCAAGCTTTTTTCTGTGATCTGTCTCAAGCTAAATATCTGATCCGCACATAATCTCCCTGGCGTACATCCACATTGAACTTCGCAGATGCTTTCCTCTGTTACTCCCATGACTTTATTAATAGGTATTATGGAAAATATTTTCCCCACAGTATTTAGAAGGCTTATCGCTCTCTTATTATTACGGTCACCTGGATCACACTTTCTCTTGTAGATTGGGACAATAATCGCCTTTCTCCAATCATTCGGAACTTCCCTATTCACAGCACACATATTCATAAATTGACACAGCTACACAAACAAATATCCGCCACGGAACTCGAGCATTTCAGAGGTAATACTATTCACACCGGCAGCCCTACCAGTCTAGTACCAAGCTAGTATCTCTTTTTCTAGTCTTCTTAACCCATTTCCAAAATAGCTTCTTATTTCCTTGAAAATCATTTCGCATTTTCATATCTCCTTCCGTTTTGATTTTATACTTGTTTTCTTTTACTAGTACAATGGTATTGAGCATTCTCGAGTATGCTTCTTTTTTCTCGTTGACTGCAACGCATATTTTATCATTCCACCACGCATCACCGGACTTTTTCCCTAAAGTCGCATCGCCACAAACTCCCGAATCACTTTCATTTCACAGTATTATCCATGCATCCTCCACATTTTTGTTGTCTCTTTCTGTCTTCCAATCGGCTTTGTAATGCCCTAAATATTTATCCAGCTTTTCACGATATACTATTTGTACTGCTGGTTTTTGTAAACTCTCTATTCTGTTTCGTACCTGATTAGATTTTAAAATTATTTTTCTTCTCCATCCTTGGCCTAGATTTATTTTTGTAACTATAAGATAGTGTTCCGATCCGCATTCAGAACCTCTCATAGCCTCTCATCTTCAGAACCTCTCATCTTTTACAAGCCTTTTCAGTCTTTCATCCGCTACAACAAAGTCGATCATACTATGGCTTTCCCCTGCTTCAGGTATACATATGTACCATTTCGTGCCTGAACCAAGTGTTTATAATAAAAAAAAAAACCTTTTCTAAGCACAACCTGATCAACTTATCCCCATTGCCATTTGTTTTTGGGTCTCCGAAATGACCAAGTACTCTGTCAGTACCATTTCGTTGCACATCAACCCAACCGTTTATGTCTCCGAGTAATATTATTCTTTCGCCTGAATCACATGTTTCTATTAAATCATTCAACGAGTCCCAGAAGGTATCTTTTGCCTCTTTACTGTCACCATGAACAAGAGCGTAGCATGCTAGAATGAACAGTCTCCTGATTCCCACTTTCATTCCTACCCACAATAATCTAAGAGATACACATACATTTTGACATGCTCTTTGGCTCTCTCATTCATAATTAGACCGATTCCTTTGCTAGCGTGTGATTCCACGTCTACTCCTGACCAAAGTTCGAGACAATTTTCGACCTTGTCAATTGCACATCCCTGTTTCTTCGTTCCCGGTACGCACAAAATATCTGGTTTCCTGACTCGCATTGTTTCCCGCAATTCCTTTCCCTTTAGATCACTTACACCTCTGACATTCCACACACCCAGTCTCTATTCATCACCTGAAACTTTTCCAGGGGCACGCAAGTACGTTTATGAAAGCGAGAGTCCTTACATCCGAGTCTATATTATAGTTTGTAATATTCATTGTGTAAATTATCCGCCCAAGTACAAACTTCAAGCAGAAAATGTTTCGTAATTAGAGTCATGTCCAAACAAAGGGCTAATTCGTTATACAGTGGTATATCAATCAATAACGTCAGTCACCTTCAAACATCAGTCATGTAAAGGAAGGTACATGAGGAAAAGGTAGAAACAAATGAAGCCGGAATAAAACGTGTTAATATTGGTTAAGTAACACTGAGGAGGGCACCAGTCTCCTGCAGTTTGGTAATTTCGGTGACCTAGCTTCCACTGTTCAGATTCTATGAAAGTCACACTGCAATTTTAGAAGAGTTGTTAATATTCTCGATGTTAATGTGCCGACTATAGTTATAACATGAAATAATTTTTAAGACAATTTCGTTCATAATAGGCCATTTTTTTAGAGAAAAAAAGAATGAATATTTTGTGATGTTTGTATTACTCTCATAATTCTAGAATTTCCTGAAATGTCTAAGGATTTTCCAGAATGCTTTGGTCTTTTCTGGATTATTCTGGAATGTTTTTAGAATTTTCTATTATACTCCGGAAATACCTGAAACGTTCCAGGAAATTTACCTACATTCTTGAAGTGTCTATATTTCCAGACAGTCCGTACGTTTATTGTTAGATATACGGCTGATTTGAACTTACGGCCAGTCCGTACTTTCAGCTTCGTATACAAGCCTGGCTGAACTTACGGACAAATTTTGTTTCCGCACACGAAATCATTTTTTACTTTACATGATTACTTACTGTTCCAGCTATTTCAAGAATACGATTATTGCTCATTGTCCGGAAATTTCAGTACAAATAGTCCGTCAGCCCGCTGCCAAAAAGTGTGATGGTATGATAACGTATGCCCATGAGGCAGTCAGTATTTGCGGACATGATGATAAATATGAAGGCAAAATTGGTGCGTCCCCATGGAACTTATGTGAAAAAAATCAATTTTTTGTTCGAAAAAAATTAGTATCCTTTGTAAAACGATGGTATAGCGTATACCGATCATACTTCGCAATATTTTAACAAAGTAAACCCTATAAAAAAAAATTGGCATACGTAAAGCGCGAGTCTCAGGCAATCTCGAAGGTCGGCTGAGAGCCTAAAAAATAACACAAAATATCTCATTGTTGTTCTACGCTCCACGCATGCCGATTTTTTTCACGGTTTACTTCGTTAAAATATTGCGAACCATGATTGGCATACGTTATACTATCGTTTTACAAAGGATATTAATTTTTTCGACAAAAAATTGATTTTTTTCACATAGGTTCCATGGGGACGCACTGATTTTGCTCTTATATTAATCACTATATCCGCAAATACTGACTGCCTCATGGGCATACGTTATCATATCATCACACTTTTTGGCAGCGGACGAAAACTTGTAAATGAAAATGAGCGTGAAGCTGGCTGCGCGAGGTCGCAGTAATCGAGTGCAGCTGATCACGCGAGTTTGCTTCACAAGTTTTTATCCCGTGGTGCGTATACTATTTTCCTCGAAAAGAATGTGGAAAGTGGCGGCTTTCGTAGGTTGCAGACGATTGCGAACTTGGCGATATGCAGCACACTGTGGTGTAATGTTTAAAGGAGTCCAATGGAAGAGGTGAAACAAACTTTTACCCGGTAAAATTTATGGAAAATGAAACCACACGTATACACTTGATATAGAAATTGAACGAAACAGAATATCGCACGATTATTCGCATTGTGAGCAACACGAACATAACTCAAGTTCTTGCTGATCTGAAGTTTTGCGTTTTATATGGCAGTTCGGTTTCTTGGGTTGGTAACACGAGAAAGGAGGAGAAAGGATGGCAGCATTGATCTGGTTACTCTTTGTTTTGTATTGTTCCAACCAATCACAGACATGAAAATGATGCACCTCGTATCTAAAATTGACCAATTCCGAGTATTCTCTGAATGAGTGTTCGAGCATCTTTAAAAGATTACTGATGAAAGAGATTTGCAATTTAATTCCGAACGAAATCAATCCAAAAAGATTCTCCAATATGATGATAACGCTATAATACTGAAACCTACAAATCTGACATTTTGCATCATTCCCAGTGATAAATCAGAAAATTATCAAACGTGGTATTGCTGGATAACGAAGAAAGATAATTTGTCGAAATTCTTCCGAATTTATTCCGAAAACAACAAATAGAAGTGTTCGCATTATTAGGACATGTATTGCATCCCTGAAGAAGGCCCGTCATAAGCGACAAAAACTAGCATTTTTCACAAATATGACGCGACATCCTGAAAAAGTGTGCTCTTAGAATCGCATTGTTTCGAATATACAATTTCAATTTTTTTCAAGATCATCTGATAATTGGACCTGTATGAAGTGAGATTTACGAACAACGAGGATCGAAAATAGGCGCAGAAGGCTCTCGGGAAAACCTGCTGATCGATAGAAGTGTCTGCAAAGACGCTGCAAACCACAAACGCAATCTGTCGATGGCCTGGATTGATTACCAGAAAGCTTTTGATCCAACTTCCCATAGACTTATCATCTGTCTGCTGAAAAGATTAAAGGTTCATCCAGATATAGTGGGATGCATTGAGAGATTAATGCCTCTTTGGAAGACCAGATTTACTATCACTTCTGGAAAACATCGTGTGACAACCAACCCTGTCACTTTCCAGAGAGGTGTCTTCCAGGGTGACGCCATGAGCCCTCTCCTCTTCTGCATCACATTATTGCCTCTATCCCTCGCACTCCGCGATTCTCATGGATACCTCTGTGGCGAAACTAATGTTCATGAGTAGTGTTCAAATCATCGCAAACGGTAGAGATCTTCTCCTGGCAATGGTCAGGAATCACGAAATGAACGGTGAAGGAGCGATCCTTCACAAAGCCGCGGAGAAGGCTGCTGAAACCCTTGGCCTGGAACTCAGCATCAGGAGTGAGGACAGTGCGCTACTCCATCAAGATGCCTCACTCCTCAAAGCACAGGTGAAGAGAGCGGAGGCAAAAAACTTCCTGAAACAATATGAAGACAAGGTGATGCACGGAAAATTCCACAAAATTGAGAAAGAACAATCCTTGTCACATAAGTCAACGTTTGCTTCCCTCATATCATCTGGTCTCAATTCAGGAACATGAAGTTTCATTTTCGCGTGTCAGGACGGTGTTATTTCCACCTTAGCATACCGCAGAAGCATTTTACGTCAAGATTATTCCAGCGATAGGTGCAAGGCAGGTCATAAACCCCCTGAGCACCTATGGCATATACTATCGGATTGCCCTATTTACGCAGGAACGACGTATTTGCACAGACACAATGCTGCCTTAAGAATGCTTTACCATCATCTTTGTCGCTCTTATGGCGTTGGCCGCGATCCTGCTCTGCTGAATGCTCCAAAGGGGGATAGAGTCTATTGTTGAAAACGAGGAGTGCTGAATCTATTGAAACTACGATTCCTCGACAATAGCCCCTTTCCAACAAAGAAGACCCGACATCGTCCTCCTTGACAAACGTGATCGAACTATGTTCGCAATCGAATTCTCGGCCCCGGCTGACTCCAACATCAAAGACAAGGAAACCGAGAAAAAAGACAGGTATAAAGATCTCAGAGAACACCTGCAGTGCCATCATTAAGGATATTTGGTCCAATTAATCGTTCTTATCATCGTTGCTCTTGGAGGTGCGACGCCTGCACCGGTTAGCAACCTGAAAGCCATACCGCTGTGCCAGAAATATGCCGTGGCACTTGCTAGATGGATGCAAAGAGCAGTCATACTTGCGTCGCTTCGTGTCCTGAAGACGCACGAGGGTTTCGCTTGTTCTTCATTGTGGCCATAGATGTGTTATACCGCGGTTCAACTGGGAGCTTGTGCCATTTTCGTGAATGACGGTTGCTCCCAGGCGGACCCTGCGGTGGTTGTAAAACCAATGTTTTATTTCATATATATGTATCGTACCCTTATTATAAAAATCTATCATCGACGCCGACGCCGCTGCCGTGCAGTAAAGTCTACTGAGTGGGGTCTACCAGACCCCAGGTTAGGTTAGGTTTATGTTTTCAGGTAGGTTAGTACATAGATGAATATTGGGGTCTATATTTCAGTTAGGTCAGTACAGGTCGTAACCTTTCTGTGTTCTCAAAAAATACAGTACAATGTCAGTTAGGTTAGATAAGGTTAAGTCAGATCAGTACATAGATGAATATTGGGGTCCATGTTTTCAGGTTGGTCAGTGCATATATGAATATTGGGGTCTATGTTTTCAATTAGGTACATATACATAAATTAAAATTTAGTTGAACAACCACCGCAGGGTCCGCCTGGGTACTAGTCCTTCATTTCTCAATTCTTTTCCTTATTTCCTTCTTTAATACGTAAAGTACAGAAATGGAGAAACAGGTAGTACATTCGAAACACCCTCTTATCTTCCCATTTGTGTAAAACTGCATGAAAGAATGTTGGAAGCATGATTAGAACCACCTCAAAACACATTCCTGAGTGGGGAGTATAGTGACTCATTAGAGAAAATTGATACGTCACAACTTGAACCACTTTTCCTCGTTTAAAGTGTGTGGAGGGGGGGGGGGGGTCACAGTACAGTGCTCAACTATAGAAGAGCGAGGAGTAAAAAATGAGGGAATAGTAAGAACTCGAACCCCTTTTCCCTCTTGAATGACAGCTTGGTGGGGGGGGGGGCACAGTATAGTGACCAGGCATAGCAAAGTGTTAGGGGACAAGAGAGTGATTGGTCTCCATTCGAACCCCTGTTCAAGAGGAAAGAGGGGGGGTTCACAGAATAAAGGTCAATAGAAGAAAATTGATGGATCAGAAAACAGTGATTGGTCACAACTTGAACCACTTTTCCCCGCTCAAAGTGTGTGTGGGGGGGAGGGGAGTCACAGTACAGTTATCAACTACATAAGATCGATAAGTCGAAAAAGAGGGATTAGTAACAAATCGAACCCCTTTTTCTTTTTAAATGACGGCTGGTGGTCGGGGGTGGGCGGTCACTATACAGTGACCACGCGTAGCAAAGTGTGAAGGAACAAGGGAACGATTGGTTTAAATTTGAACCCCTGTTCATGAGGGAGTGTGGGTACAGTATAGTGGCCAATCAACGAAAATTGATGGGTCACAAAAGAGTGATTGGTCACAACTCGAACCCCTGGTTTTTCTTGAATAAGGGAAGTGGGGGTTAGGAAAGGATTCAGATACATGTACAGAGACTAGAGATGCAGGATAACCTCCATCTGTCTTGAAGGTCTTGAACCTTTGTCGATCTCTATCCCAGAAGAAAAAGAAGCCGAAAGTAAAATAAATGGTTTTACTCCACCAGAATTTATTATTATGATTATTCGCTGTGTTTTTAACTTGAAAACTCCTGAGTAAATTTTATCCAAGGTCATTGAAAATTAGTGTACTAATAGCTCCGAACTACAACTTAGACTTATTATGTACCGAAATTTTAGTACATAACCGAAGTTGTATTTGCAGTCATTCATACTTAAATTTTGGTACAATTAGTCCAAGTTTTATTGAGAATAAAGAAAGCAATATTTTTCTCATGTAACAAAATTTTGGTTCATACAGCCAACGTATTAGATTGAAGCTATCCGTTAGCGTAATTGCACAACTAGTGTTATTCTCATATTTGGATTATTGCAGGAACTTTTTATTTTGTTCATTTTTTCTAAGAAAGTTTCATATTGTCGGACTCCTTTTGTATTCTTGAACTCATTTTCGCCCTCAATTTTGAAGTTGATATTGTTTTTATAGGAAATGAAAGGTTTTTTAGAAAAACACGAGGTAGCACCAGCGGTCGGACAAGATTTGTAGTGGTCTGACAGTATGTATCTAATAGTCGTACAGAATCTTCAAGATGCGAAATGTTTTATTTCAAAATACATTAGCTGTTCATACGTCATTTTAGAATACCTCAAGCAACAAAATATAATTAAAAATGCTTTTTGAATCAAATTTGATCAACTCTACTGATAATTTTCAATTCTTTATTGGTCAAGCCATTTTTCAGGTTAGTATTACTCTATGCGTATGTTTAAATTGTGATGGAATGTTTCTGACTGCAAAATCAGTTTCTTAGAAGTTAAACGTGATTACGGATTGGATATAAAATATAAAAAAGTATGAAGGAATAACAAGGCATTTGGTCTGTGGAAAAATAGGCTTGAAATAATAAATAAAGTGTGTGTGCAGAGCCGGAATTTGGGAATGTGCCGCCCCTGAGCAAAAATGAAAAATGCCACCTTTTTTCAAACTGACAATAAGAGCGAAGAAATCTATTTAATATTTCATCACGGTGATATATTTATTGGCTAAATTTAATCTATGGAGAAAGATTAAATTCTCAGAGACCGTATTTTCATCACTATTTTTATATATTTTTTTTCTTTATTTTTTTCGGTCCAAAATTTTCCGACCCAGGGCACTGCCCATAATTCCCTTAGGTAAATCCACGAATGTGTGTTTGTATGATTATTTTTTCTAACAAAATTTATTGACGTGAAAACTTTGGATATTATACTTGTGCGAATTGAAGCCTTGTACAAGAGATAAAACTTGAACACTTTCTACAAAAAAAAAAAAAAATTCGACGAAAATAACACGTATTCGAGGTTAGAGAGGTGAGAATTTATGAAAACTGTTTATGCGTGATACCGCAATTACGAAAATTATTCTTTTCACCATTTCAAATAATAAGTTTTACCTTCCTTGGATAATAATCCAAAATCTTTCAAAAATACTTTTATGACTCTATGGAGTACTCCATACATGGGAAAAATTCATGTATGTAATCCCATACATGGAATTCTGGAAGAAATGGACTTTTTTTTTTTTTTGTTGTGTGTGCGCGATCTTTGATTAGTTGTTCTTTGATATCAGGAAAATCTATTCAGTAATATTGGTTGAAGAGTTTGTTTCTGCGTTTTAGCAATAGTAAGTCTGAGGCTACGGCGGCACACCGAAGATTTTGTTGAGCAACTCGATTTTAAAGCGCTTATGAACGACTTTATTTCACGTAATTCACACCGAAATTCAGTCTTTGCGAAACTGTAAAATACAAAAAAATGTTTAATTTTTAAAGGGTTTCAATAGCTCGCCCAGTATCATCAATTATCTGTATCCCAACCAACTTGTCATAATTTTACACAAAAGTGTGTTAAAATATTCCCCCTCCCCCCCCCCCCCCCCCCCACCCC
>WSXT02139223.1:0-10519 GCA_011762715.2 Neuroterus valhalla
GTGGCGGTCTCGGGTAGATGAGGCAATGAACTTTCGAGTTCCAAATGCTGATAAATAATAATAATAATAATAATAAGGTGAATTGAATGCTTATAAAATAACGTCGCTAGATCCTGAGCAAGGGGGACATTGAGGCGAGTGAATCATTTCAATATAATGTTTTCAAAGTTGTCATGGAGCTAGATTGTCACGTAAAAAATTTAGCCTATCAGGAAAGAATTTGGCAGGCTGATTTTCAGCGGAAGTGGGAAAAAATCGGTTAGAGGTACCGAATAGAGAGACGCTCCGATGATGATCATTTATTATACCGTTATCTTGTGTTCATCTCATTTGAATTCATGTCACGTTCTACGTGCTTTGAGAGATCGGAAAAGTATTCATATAATGTGTTATTTTAAAAGGCGTTATTTTGTTTCATCGTCGATTTTAAAGTTTGTGTGTCTTCGTTTTGTTTTTTCAACAGTGTGGCGTTTTATATAGGAAATTATTGTCCCTCATCGCAATTAATCAAAGCAAGAGAGAATTATATTTCCGGAGGAGTGATCATTGATCGCCTTGTTCTATTGTTGACCAACACGGAAATCTTGTCGTGTGAAGTGCATCAAGCTGCTGCAAGCTTTAGCTCTATCGCCGGGTTTTTATTAAGAGTTTTCAATTTTCAAAAAGCCATTTCGATGAATAAAACTAGAACCATTGGTCAAAAATGGCTAGTTAACGAACTCATCCTTCCTTTTCCAGTCTTAAAAAGACTGCTCAAGCACAACCCAATATGATAATTCTTCCAAAAGTTATCAAGTAACAGATTACAGATACGCAGACAGACACACAGACAGACACCTTCGTAAAAACCGTTTTTTCTAACTCAGGTTCTCTCAAAACGTGGAGGTTTCATGAAATCCGTGAAAGTAATTTTCCGCATAAAACCAATACCTTCTCATCCAGAATGAGAATGTTATAAATTGGATGAGTTTGTTTTTCTCTATCCAAGCGATAATTTATATGATGATATAATATTAAGGATAATGATGCATATATTGCAGATTTATTTCAAATTTGTTTTTCTGGATTATTATAATAAGAAACCATAGGTAGTGAACCTTAAATTGCTGCATTCATTACAAGGCTCATTCCAAAGTATGATTTATAGGTGATCTATAACCTAGCACAACTGGGATTGCTGAAAACAGGTGCAAAAATAGAAGGTGAAGAGGAATTCCAACTTTTTGAATAAATAAAATCAGAAAAAAATAAAATATTTTATCCCGATTGTTGACGCGATATTTACTCCAGTACGTAGTTCATGGTTCAAGAAAAAAATTATTATTATTTCTTAGAATTATTGGTGAGATGAATGTTATAGCGCACAGCGGGAACAAATCCGAAAAAGCTGGCCAAAACCCCCCAAAAAATTTTTTTTTTCTATACGATTCTGTAAATACATTGTCCGAAAGGGCAGTTATGATCATTGAATTTCGGGAATTAAACAGGAAAATTACAAAAAGCTTGCCTAAAGTATCACTTTGAATCTAGTATTCGAGTGCGAAGATTTGTGCGCGTGCAAGGCGCTGAAACACGTGCATATGCGAATGTGCGTAGGCTGTGAAAAAAGTGTTTTTTTTTTTTATTCTGCAACATGGCTTAGGTACATAAAGGTATGTGGAATTGACATACATTATGGGTAATTAGAAGATTATTATTACATAGCGAGTAGTTAAGAGAAATTAAAATCTGAAAATTTAATTTTCTTAAGTTGAGAAATCATATTCATGGATGGATACAAAAAAAGGTCCCGTTTGTTCCACACTAAAACTTGTTTTAACTTGCTCTCTAGACATCTGTTGTTCGAGGGAAACAAGATTTTCCAGCTTCTAGCTGCTGTTTTGTCTCCAGCATAATTTTGTATCCAATTTTTGAAGAAATGGAGAATTCTTCGCATCTATATTTCATAATGCATTGGTCAATTTCCGACTTTATTTTTATTTCAGATTCAGTTGACAAGCGTGGTATTACGCGAAAGGAACTGTTCTACCTTTTAAAACTACACTTAAAAGAAAAAATAGGTAACATATATGAAATATTGCAGGAAGAAGTGAGTACTCAATTGAAAGATCATGTTGAGTTGACCGAGAAACAAAAAACAGCTTAAAGCACTAATATGAAGAAAATTGTCAGAAGGTTCTAGAAAGTTCATCCTAGAGAAGGAAAATTTTTAGAGAAATTTAATGAATAGTTGAATAAGTTTGTCATCTTCCGATGTATTATTAAGGATACTATTTTGTTTCAAATGAGTTTTACTTCACAATCGTCATAAACGACTAGTGAAATGCCCAAAATATGAACATTTTTATCATTGAATCATGTATTCTCTTGTTTTGCTATATTGAATCTGTCATTTTTAGAAAAACTCAATGAAAGACATGTAAGTAGCGCTTCGAGAAACATGAAATAAGCACTTAAAAATGCACATAAACATGCGCTTAGTAGAAAATTTTTCTAAAGTTCATGTGCACCATTTGTATTCAGTGACCTCACAAAACCCCTCACACCGAATAATGTTAGAATTAAATATTATTTTAGGTAACTAGTCCGCCAAATTAGATCCGCCATTTCGTCCTTGAAATTTTTAATATCGGATTCATAGTCAGCGACCTCTAAAACCCCCTTACATCAATTTTGAAAAGAATCAAACATTTATTTAGCATACTCGCCCGCCATTTTGTTTTTGAAATTTTTGTCACTGGATTCGTAGTCAGCGACTTCGAAAACCGCCTTACACCAATTTTCGAAAGAATAAAATCTTTATTTAGCATACTTGTCCACCATATTGGATCCGGCATTTTGTTTTTCAAATTTCTGACACTAGATTCGAAATCAGCGACCTCGGGAATCCCCTTACACCAATTCTTTAAAGAATCAAAAATTTATTTAGCATTTTCGCCCACCATATTGGATCCGCTATTTTGTTTTTGAAACCTTTGACACCGGAATCGTAATCAGCGACCTCAAAAACCCTGAGGGAGGAAAGTTGACCCGATTTATGTACATTTTATAGTTTTGGCCACCTTTTCGGGATTTGGTCCCACTGTGCAGCGTTCTGCGATATCCCAATGATCTCTTTCTACTTGCTGTTGACAAACGGATGACAAGTCTCCGGCATATTTTTACATGTGAAGCACATAATACAAAATTTATAAAAGAACCGGAATTTTGAATAAAAAGGGTTTTTCTTGAGCACGCTATTGCTTCGAACTTATAATAGCTAGAAATATCGTATTACCACTGGAATTTGTAGGAAAAGTAGTAGTTTTCTAATTAAGAGGATACAATCCTGGTTTAAGAGGCATACAAAAGAAGACATTCCACAAACAATCAGAATGAATTTTGTTTCCAATAAAAAACTGACTTCTGAAGATTACATCCTGTGGAAGATTAGAAGTGACACCTTCTATAGCATCCAGTAAAGGGATAACTTCACACACTTCTAGATCTCCCATAAATTTTCTAGATACCAAATTTTTTGACTTGCAGAAATGTGAACAAACCTGATTTTGTCACCATTTTTCAGAATTTCAAAGGGTTTAAGTACAGCACGCAATGATAAACCTTGAACAATTATGTCTTGTTTTGTAATAATAAATGAGAGAATTCTTGCAATCATGGCTTCAATTTCTTTAGGTTTTTACAGGAGAGACACAGGAAAGGATCACGGAGAAAAATTGAAGAATCAAGCTCTTTTTGAAGGAAACCAACCGATCCTGTTTTATTTTAAGCTTAGAATTCTTCTAAAGCATCCCCAAAATATAATCTGAGAGTGATCGGGATATGCGGGCCATTTGTTATCGAAAAAAAGGGATGAAGAAATATGTTCAGAATCACGCAATGATCGCCGTTAAAAAGCTGAGGAGATTTTTATCATTCTAAGTTCTTTGGTGCCTTTTAGCTATATTTATGATGTTGCTTGCATCAAACCAATCCTAGAACGGAAACCTGGGGTTCAACACACCCCAATCAAAGTTTAAAGTACGCTCCTGACTAAGGGCAAACGCAGGCTGGTCTAGGACGCTAAACATAATTCACTCCAACTATTTGGCAGTTGACCTCGAGCATTGAGCGATTGCGATAGTGTTTTATGTGAGATGTAAAAAATTTGTTGAATATAAAAATAGCAAAAATGAGCTATAGTGAATTTCAGTCGGATAGTATAACGATTTCATTTGAACGTTTCACGCATGAGTTTGTAATTTACAAGATTCAAAATAAATTTTTTCATATTTATATAACCGTTAAAAATCATTATGAGCAATATGGATCGAATTTCCTGCAGATTTGGCTTCTCGCTACGAATTGCGCAGCGTGGATGCTCTGACAGAAACTTTATTCACAGAGAGCGGATTTTGGCACTTGATCAACCGTCGGATGAGGAACATGATAAAGAGCAAGCATTTACGGACACGGAATCGGAGGGGGACGCCGATGATCCAGCATCCGAATAAATTTCTGCTGCTGGTGATCAAGAAGAGTCAGAGGTAAGATATATTTTCGTTGTTTCTCTAAATCTTTTTAAATCTTTCTTTCCCTTGATTTATATTTACATCCATACTTTTTTTGCAGAATGCGGATGCTAGACCATCTGTCAGCAAGCGGGGAAGACCCGTTTTCCGTCCAGAATCAGTGGCACGACGAGGGCGTATGCGGAGAGTCGTCTGTGGAAAAGATGGCTACCGATGGTACACCACACTGCGCAAGAGGTTTTCCAATCGTATTGAAAGCATCAGAGCATATTTACCAGGCCCAACCGGAGAAGCAAGGACTGTGCGGAGTCCACTCGAAGCATGATTCCTACTTTTCAGCGATGCACTCCTTAAAAAAGTGGTTCTTCACAAAAATGAAGAAATTGAGCGGTGGCGTGCCAAAACAGAATCCGCCACTGTCTCATCAGCGACGTACTTCAACACGGATTTGTGCCAATTCACAGCATTCATCGGTCTCCTCTACTTTTCTGGCTTACAAAAGACATCAAACATAAAAATTAAAGACCTGTGGAACCTGTGGTCTGTCAAATTCGGATCCACCCTGTACTGGTGCACGATGTCGATGAAAAGGTTCCAATTTCTTCTACGGATGATTCGGTTCCATGGCAAATCGACGAGGGCTGCACGCCGGGAGATAGACAAGTTTGCTTCAATCTGTGAGGTTTGGGAAGATTTTATATCCAAGCTCACACGACATTATTCGCCGGCTGCGTACTGCACCATTGACGAGCAACTTCTTTCCTTCGAGGAAGATGCACTTTTAAAGTTTACAACGGTGCAAAGCCGGACAAATACGGCATGAAAATTGTCATGCTGAATGATTCTCTCGAAATTCTCGACAAAATGCTAACAGAACACTCGATGACGATGGTAGGCACCCTTAGAAAAAATAAGCGACAAATTTCTCCTGAATTGGAGATCGCAGCACCTGTAAACTCCTCGAAATTTCTCCATGGTAGAACGAAGACTCTGGTCAAATATACACCGAAAAAGAATAAGTTCGTCTTGGTCATGTCGACTTTCCACCCGAAGACAGAAATCGATCAAGAAACGAAAAAACCAGCGATCATTCTATTCTACAATAATACAAAAGGAGGCACCGATTGTTTTGATATTATTGCGCATGAATACACCACAGCGAGAAAGACCCTTCGATGGTTCCTGCGTTTCTGGTTCGGAATGCTCGATCAAGGAGGAATCAACTCAATGATCTTGCACAATTTTTGAATTGAAAATGAAAATCTCATGCGACGAGACTTTTCAAAACAACTTATGAAAGGACTTGTAGATCCGCATTTGCGAGTACGACTCGCTAATCCGCAAATTCGTCGGGATGTGCGTATGCTTATCGAGACCATCCTCGAAGAACAGGCACCTCCACCAAGAAGTGCTTAAATAGGAAGAAATAAACAGATGAGATATGTTCGGCGTCCACGAGTTGCAGGCAGAAAAACAAAAACTTGCTGCACGGAAAGAAATTTTTGACAGCTGCTGCATTCATAGTAGTAGGCCAGCGCAACAGAGGCATGAAAGCAGCAGCAACACCAATTTTGGAAACGCCTCTGTCACATAAGGTTAATTTATCCGTTTCTAAGACGACAGTTGCCCACACTGTAAACGTTGCGTTTTCTGACAGGGAGAACAATTGTCATAAACAGAAGGCGTATTGGAGTACTACAGTTTGGCGCAACGAAGTTGCCTATAAGTGCCGCTATGGTACCAAATTTCTTTCCATGTGTTAACGGTGTCCTCATGCAGTTTGTGAGGAGCACAGGTCCGTCTTGTGCTCTAATTGCACCTAGATAGATTGAACATACGTGTTTTTATCATTATTTCCCTATTTCTGAATACTTCCAACAATTTTTCACTTTCTTCAATAAATTTGAATTTTTTATAATCAATTTTACTTGTACTTTCATGATTTTTACCCTCTTTTACTTTTCTCAAATTTTCTCCACGTCGGATTTCCAAATAATTAGGATTTTTTGAGAAAAAGCAAGAGTGGCTTATATGGTCTTGGAGCGTCACTACTCTTCTTTAGAATCCATTTTTTTTAATTGATCAATTTGTTGAAGAACTATGTCTTTTCTTATACAAAAAGTCAATTTTGCGAAATTTTGAGGTTTTTTAAATTTACCTAATTATTCAACATTTAGTGAGAAATTAAAGTAATATATTTCTACCATTGTTTTCTGCACTTAAAACCGAAGAAAACGCGCTAAATCAAATTTGTTTTGCTGCATATTCACAGCACCCGTATAAAGAACATTTTTGAAGAGTGACTTTTACCTCTCGAAAATTGAATGCTTCTAAGACTGTAATTTTCTCCGTTAGATCTGAATTTCGGTGTATCAAGATAAGAGAAACGACTCCACTTATGCAAGAAACTCGTTTTTCTGGAAAATGTCGATTCCCTATGTTTTTTCGTTGTATGATAGATTAATTAATAAATCGAGCAGTATTTTTCTCTGTGCAGTATTGTCAAAAAATTCTATTTGAAATATCATTTCAAGATTCGAGGAACCTTGGAGGCTGATGAGTATTGCTACCACTTGATGAGATGGTTTTTACCAGGGCAATGAAAAACTAATGAACTTGCAGATCTTGCACGTTCTAGGATAAGATCTTTTCACTCTTTAAAAAATGAATAAAACTTAAAGGAATACTTTCTACTCAAAAGAAGGAATTTCGGCGGGTACCGTTCATATAACTAAAAAATTCGAATAAATAGAGTGACTAGAGTAAAGAAACTAATAACTGAGAGGAGACCATTTGTCGAGGAAACAGTATATATTGTCCTTCACCGGGATTTTAAATGTTTGTTTTCATCAAAGTTATAACAAGGGTGTCAGTTAAGCTCCCACTTATAAGATTCAGGCTAAAAAATGAGAAATAGAAAGAATTATATTTCATACCTCGGAAACAGAATCCTTGTCAATAATTGGTTCCACTTTATTCATGATTTCATCAAGTTTGTTTAATTATTCATTTTGAATTATATGGAATTTGGGATGCAACAGTTTTTGTTATCGACACAGAACATTTAAACAACCATTTGGAGATATTCCCACCACCTGTATTTCTGGAACTGCTTGGGTCTCTTCTGCCTGCATCGCCCTAATATAGTAATTCAAAATCCGCAGGTTAGAACCCTGTGGACAGAAAGAAAAGAATATGTTTCAATATTCAATACAATTTCAGGAAACTTAGATTCATTACTATCCTCAAATTGTCATATTATTACGGTTGCAACACTTTAGATTATCACAACATTTTTCATCTTTAAGTTTTTGGTTATTGTGTCCAATGTTAACATTAGTGCAGTCAATAGAATCAGCTGCTCCTAGGAGGAGAGCCACGCACACAAGAATTTACAAGACGCAGATGGCAGGATTCATTCCCAAATATTTTCAAAAACTGACTACTTCTTCCGCTTTGATCGCCGCTTATATATCGACTCTTCTACCCATACTCATGTGCAGTAACAGGGAAATCAAAACTGATACCCAGCACTATGCAACGCTTCCACTTTTCTGTTTTCTTACGATCCGGAGGGAAAATGGCAGTGAAACTAATCCAACAGATGGTGCCACAAAAAATGAGGCTGACTTCTGTGTTAGTAAACATTGGAGAGTTCACGAAAACTGATAAAAACTGATTGTTTTGGAACAATTCACAAATCGTATGTGAAAATAAATGTAGCCAAGTGCACCATGCAGTTTTCTTGAAAATCTTCCTCTTTTTTTTTATGTGCGGTAATAATGGTACGGAAATGTGCAGCTCCTGGTTGCAAGTCAGGTTATGACAGCAACGAAGAGAAATTCCACATGCTCTCGGTACCGAAAAATCCAGCATCAATTAAGCTTTGACAAGAAGCTATTCTGAGAGATGACATCTTGTTCAACTATAAGCATGGAGTGTGTAAAACTCACTTTCTGGAGTCTGACGTCATTTGGGGGTCGGAGGTTATAGAACCTGATGCAAACGTCATGAGTACAGTACGTTTGTTTATACAGTTTAATAGTTTATAGACCGCTCATTTTGGACATGAGGTTTGCAATAGAATAATTGACTATTAAGTTCAAATTCTCCCCAAAATCTGAAGAAAAAATTCTAAATATAGCAGAAGGTTTGTTCACATTTCTCAATTGGGCGTGCTCCAAATAAAAGATTTAATTCACTTGGAATTGTTCAGAATTTGAAGGTACAAAGATTCTTCTCCATGCAATTCAAGTTGTACTTTTACATACTACAATTCCTATTATAATTATAATGGATGTAGGGCATATATTTTTTTATACGATTCTTCTGATGTATGTTTTAACCATTTTCGTCATTGATATCTTAGATATAATTGATTTTTCAATTAGCTACATCAATAATTTAGAAAATCAATTTTTTTTAACTATAACATAATAAAACCAATAATATCAGAAGGATAAGTGATGTAAATACAAAGTTCAAACTACTTTCAAAATGTATCTCAAAATTAAATTTATTTCATATCAAACTACGTATTCTCCTGACTTTTTCTCTTTTTAATTAAATTAGTAAAGTTACTCCTAATTCTTCATATACTTTCTTCTGTTCATTTGCAAACAGCATTGAGTTTATAATTATTTGTACTTTTTCTTAATGCAATTCAATGCAAAAGTCAGCTTTGTAGGGATATGACATTAGGCGCTCAAGTGTTCAATATGACACTGTAGCTAGGCATCATGTACCACGCCTGAGTACAGTTGGGATCTGCGCTACCAGACTTCATGCATCACTTAGCGCACTAGCGAGTTTCTCTCGACAATCTTACTATTCCTAGCTCCCGCCTTTCTCGGGGTCTCCCGCCATTCTTCCCATCTCCCCTCCTCGCTATGGCATCGCCTCGCTCCTCGAGCTTGTGCTGAATATCACTGTTAGTCTGGCCGACCCATCGTTCACATATCTGGCGTGATCTCTTCGATCACTCTGAAAGACTGAGAGACGTGCAATGTCCCTGTACTGAAATAAAGTGTTATCTTTTTGAGTTTAAAATGTGGTGATTTACTCTATCAAAACCTCCTGCTTAGCAATCATAAGAGTTATTGCAGTACTTGAGTCTCTCACTACTGATTGCGGAAAATTAACGTAGGACGCCATAACCATACTGCATGGCACCATCCTACAACTGGTGACCCCAACTTTGAACACTACAATATTACCACAACTCACACGATGGGCCGGACCGTGACTTACATTTATCTTGAAATTTGGACGAAAATTGGATTTTAAATACCCAAAATTGATTGATCAACAAATTTGTTTGATGGACGCCAACGGATATATTTGAAGGACGCCGACGCCAATTTTTTTTTTGAAGTATCATGAAGGCTTATTCAAGGAAATTTTAACGATTCTAACAACGAGAATCTTCACTCTACTGATTGTAATTTGGTAACATTTTATTGTATTTAAGTGCTTGTTTTACCTTTATGGGAATTTTTACCGCGCCTTTCGTGAGAGTTTTTCCCGCTTGTCGTCAAATTTTCAAACTTTTGGAGTGACGCCGCGCCGAAATTTAACAGCTTCTCGTCGAATTTCTTGATTATAACTTGTGTTTTTTCGGAAACTTCCTATAAAAAAGCCGTTCTTTTCTTGCATCATCGTTATTTTAATTATAATTCGAAGAATTCTCCGCAGAAATTTTATTCCTGAAAGACGCGTCGCTTCAAATAATCCAAAACGGTTACGTATCCAAACATGCTTTGTGTAGACAATTCGACGCACCATAATAAAAATACCGACAAATGTCTAACGCTAATTTAAATTCGACACACTTTGAAATTTAGAATTTTGAAATTTTCTAACTCGTAACTTTAATTGCGACGTATTCAATTCAATGTACATACAATTCGATCAACAATTTCAATTCCGACGTGTGACTTCGCATCGTATATTTGGACGTTGCTCCGAGCGTCACGTATTGTTGTTCGCGCAATTAAAGTGCGTTTTAA
>WSXT02139234.1:0-10519 GCA_011762715.2 Neuroterus valhalla
ATCCTTTCGTGAATGACCGTAGTATTTCTTACGACCCGCCTCCCCCTAAAATCGGCTACGTAGTTTATGGATGACCTCTAAGATCCACCAAAGAAGAAAGGTACATTCAAGAATACAAACTGAGATCCGTTTGTTGGACCAAATGTGAAATGTTTCCAACCTTTCACGTAAAAAACAGTGGTTGCTCGACTTGTTCAGTTTTAATTAACTGAACGAGACTTTATGTTAAAAATCTGCTTCAATAATATTTGAGACTTCCTAAAGAAGGGCCTGGAATAGGAAAGGCCTGGATATGTCGATTCAAGGTCTATTCACGCTAAAAATCATATTTGCATAACAATAACGTTTATTTTTTGAGTCGTTGATAAAAGTTTCAGGTATAAAACTTCTCTGTACATTCATTAAACGCAGATTACGGAACACAGCCAGTCTCCAAAATCTGTAGCGATCTCGAGCCTCGACAATAATTACAACTTAACATTGCACCTTTCGGTGTATCTCTCACTCAGAAAGACGGATTACGCACGAACCAAAATCCGTTAGAACTTATGTATCGTTATCACATGGCGAGATATTCCTATTCCTCTATGGACTAGGTTGTAAGTTACCGACGGGATTGTTCTCTTTATTACTTAATTTCTTTATGTTTAATATATTTCATCAACGCACTATCTAAAATCTGTCGGTAGTGGTCGCTAGACGATATACATTGATATTAATGCAAATATCATTTCGCTGATAATCGGTTCTATATACTGTCTTTAAAATGGAATCGTTTCGGTTGCTTCTGGAAACTATGTAAAGCAAAGTTAAAAACTCTGAAACAGTTCAATCGATATCTTATCGACTCTTTGTAGATTTCATTAAGATGCAAATGCAAGATAAGAGTACGTATTTTAGTTTGAAGTAAAAATTGGAAGAGTAAAGTGAAGAAATAAAATCCACATTAAAAAAAAACATTAAGGATTAGCATGATTAAAAATTTCTTTCTCATGTCTTTATCACGTGAACAGATATTTTGCTGTTTCCGTAAAAGTAAGAATCTTATTTCTACCAAACAGTAAATCTTAGCTCGAGAAATTTTTCTATATACAAGTGAAAAGAGATGTGAGATTTTTTACAATGAATCTTAATGAATGAAGTCGACACTTAGTCCCTTCTTCACAATTAAGGAGAAGCAAATGCACAGCTTTTATGGCCACTTTGAGTTCTTAATCAACACTTCTAAGGACTAGGCTTTTTTCCTAATTCCTAAGTATACTTCAAGTACAATTTTCTTTATTCCAGGTCACAAGAACCCTAAGAAACTGAAGAAACCAATTGAAATCTTCTATAGACAAAGAATAACCGACTCAAATTGATGGCATCAGTGTCAATCTTTTGCAGAATTCCTACGTTTCACTGAACGTACTGTAAGAATAAGTTTAACTAAAGGAGTCATCGAGGGCAATGGTTGCAGAAGAATTTCTACTATCAGGAGATCGCATTGCAAGATAACGTTTCCTTAAAATCTCTTGCAAATCGTTACATGGACTGTTTTCTCGCTTTATTTTCAATGGTCGACCTCCAGGTGATCTGAAAAAGTGGAATAAGAAATTATTAAAGTTGCAGTGAATTTTAATATGGGTAGAAGAATAAGGCTTTATTCTTTATTCTATTCTGGACAGGAGTACAGTATAGTACCAATAGATTACGTATAAGTCCTAGTATCATGCTCCACTCGAATACGAAAATAATAATTTTGACCCTGACTAATAAAAGCTCAAAAACATGCAGTCTCGAGCCAAATCAGTGGTTAGTACTTACAGGAAATTTTCCGCTTAGTGTCAGGGTGGCGATTTGGCAGACGATTTAAAAATCCCGGTCATTTCCCGGGTTTTCACGGTCAAAATTTTCAATTTTCACGGTCAACTAAGAGAGATTTATATTTGTCGCAAAACGCAAACATTTATATTTATTCATGATATTCATTCTAAACATTCTTTAACACAACAGATCAAACATTTCAAAATACATCAATTTTGAAAAAGAATACTCAAATTTTCCAGAAAAAAAATATCGTTCTTTTTCAAAAGTTGAAACACTTGAACTTACAATTGAAAAAAATCAATTTGCTATAACAAAAAAAGGATTTCTACAAAAAAGATCATTTTCAAACCGAAGTGATGAATTTTTAAATAACATTATGAATCTTCAACTAGAAGAGTTTGAATTACAAACCAAGAAGATGAATTTTCATCTAAAATGATAAATATTTAACTAGAGCACTTCAATTTTTAACCATTAAGGTGATTTTTTAAACAATAATATTAATTGTCTAATAGAAAGAATAATTTTCTACCCAAAAATACAATGTTTCAACAAAATAGTTGTATTTGAACTGAAAAAATAATTGCTTTTAACCGAAAATGGAACAGTGACATTTATAATGTAAAAACCCAATTTCATACGAAACATAAGAGTTTTTACCTAAATCAAAGAATCATAAACTAAAAGAGTTCAATTCTCAAACGGATGGATTATTTTCAATAAGAAAGATAAATTATTGTCAACCGAAATTTGAATACTCAAATTTTGAATTTATTCAAACAAATGAATTTTCAACTACGACTATGAAATTTCCAATTGGAATATGTTAAATTTTTAGTTGAAAAAAATTGCTTATAACAAAAAAAAAATTAACTTTAAACAAAGAAAAACTTACTTTCATTCAAATCGATTTTTGAGCAAAATGATGAAACTTCAAATACAATATTGTAAATGTTTAACTGTAGTAGTTGAATTTTAAACCAGAAAGACGAGTTTCTACCTGAAATGATGAAACCTCCACTAGAATATTTGGAATTTGGACCAAAAATTATTCTTCAACTAAAAAATACAATTTATAAACGAAATGGTTGAATTTTGAACTATAGAGGTGACCGTAAAAAAGAATTTTTGAATAAGAAAAGAAATTTCCGAAGGAAGAGATGATTTCATACCCAAAAATCCAGTTTTTCAAACAAACTATGTGCATGTTCAGCGAAATAATTGAATTTTCAGTTCAAATGAGAAAAGTAACTTTCGAAGAAAAATATTATTTTATACCGAAAATCAATTTTTCAACAAAATATGTGAATTGTCAACGAACTAATTGAATTTTAAATTCATAAAGACAAATTTTCATCGGAATAGTTGAATCTTGAACTAGAAAAGATCATTTTCCAGTTAGAGAAACTAATTTTGAACCAAACTGATGAACTCTCAGGTAAAATGATGAATCTTCAACTGGAATAAATGTATTTTATGCAAAAAAGGTAAATTTTCAACCATTAAGATTAATTTCTACAATAGAGGTAAATTTTAAACAAAGGACATAAATTCTGAAAGTAATAGTTTCATTCTTTATTTCAAAAATCAATGTTCAACTAAATACTCGAATCTTCGCTAATTCACTATGAATTCATTTTTAACGAAGTAGTTACATTTTCAATCAGAGTCAGATTTTAAGTTCAAATAATGCACCTCCAACAAAAGAGTTTAACTTTCAACCAAGTAGTAGTAGTTCAGGGGACTTTCAAATTTTGACGAATTTTAAATTGAAAGAGCGATTTTCTCAATTTTCTCTCTGCCTTAGAATAGAAATTATAATTATTTTCTGAAATTCCTTGTCCCAAGTCAGATAAATGAGGAGAAAGCAAATAAAACGTGAAAAATACTTTTTTTCTTTTTTAAATTGAGAAAATAATTTTTTTCTGTATGTTTAGGCTATCCTCAATTAGATTATCAAACTTGAGTCCAAAAATTGTCAGGATCAGACTAAAGGAACGTTACAGCCTTCAAATGAGATAAGATCTCTTTTCAATTTATAAAAAGAAAATGGTCATTTCTCGTATTTTACGGTAGAATTTTGGATTTTCAAGGTTGAATCAAGTAATTTCACGGTCCTAAAATTAAATTCCCGGTGATTTCCCGGTCAATAAAATTCCCTGTCCGTCCCGGTTTCCCGGTCAAGTCGCCATCCTGAGTGTCGAATAATTCATACATGAAATATCGAATCCCAAATTGCAAAATTTGATGAACATACAAATATTTACCTTGCGACTGGTTTCAATTTGACCTTATCGATGTCCTTCAAAATATCCCCCATAGATTTTTGAGGGTTCAAAGGAGGCTTCTTTTTATCTTCAGAAATATGATCTTGTAAACTCGCTCGCCTTGCAATATGGGGCGTCGAAGGTGGAGGTAACGGTGGGGGCGGGGGTGGAGGCTTCATGCCAATGATGTCATCGTTTCCATTGATAAGAGATGGTTCTGAATTTTCAAAATAAGTGTAAATTTAATTCGAATAAGATGTATTAGAAACAATTAATCTTACATAAATTCTCCTATTGATCGAATTTAGGGTTTTATAAAATATGAATATAAAATAAATATAAACCATTAGCGTTAGTTTTAATAATTGATAAGGCAGTAGGTACCAGATACAAAATTGCGAGTTGGTCCTGGTTTGGCACTCTTCACAATTGTGGATATTTGTTCTCTCAACTCCTGCAATTCTTGTTCCAAGGCGAGCAGACGAACTTCTGATCCAAAACTTATAGGTTCTAAAAGGTCTGGTTTACTTGCGGACAAAAGACCACTGGAAGAATTTCAAATTCACATTTTATTAAGGTTAAAATTATGCATATCCTCATTAGGGGGAAATTACGCATATCCTCATTGAGGGAAATTTTCAACCAGAAAGTTGTTAATAGAGAAGTTGAGAGCCAGAAGTGGCATTTATGGTTTGAAAAAAAATTGATTTGTTATTCATATTGCAAAATGTGAAAAAAATTTTTTTGTTTGTGCGCTATAATCTTCTTTGCCATATATACCCATATTCCTTACTTAGAATAAGTAAATTTGCTTTTGATAAATGTCAATTTTTTTCCTCAAAAACAAACTAAGGTATAAAACAAGTATGAGCACAGTTTGTGTGTTTGAATGCATTATTTATACTGATTTCGTGGTTGAATTATTTTAAATTAATAACTAATCACGACCAGATGACAATTGTCACTATCAGGCACAACTTTTTAAAAGAATTATATATTTTTTCATTTTTGCGAGTAATGGGGTCCAATCTTTTTCTTTTTTTGCCTAAAAAAGAAAACTGTAGTTTCATTACTAACAAACAAATTTTTTATGCTTTACAAAGACAATATGTAACAATATTCCACAGAAATCGATTGACTCCACAAATATAGGTTCGATCAGAAAATTATTCAGCACAAAAATGATCGAAGATGAAAAAATACATCTTTCATGTTGAAGGCATTTTTCGATACAACCAACAGTTTTCGAGTAGAATAAAAAATAAATGGTCAAAAGATGTAAATTTTTATGGGCATGTGTTTTTATTCTTGCTTCTCAATAAAATCCTTCAGAAATAAAAAACAGCTGTTTCAACCCCTAAAATGTCAACTAATTAGCAATTGGTCATTATTGAAAAATTGTACGAATCGAAGGATTATAATAAAAAACGAAATGAAAAATATACCCTCGAAGAATAAAACAAACATTGCATATTTTTAATAATTTTTTGTAGATTCTTATCGGGACTGGTTGGTTGTGCCAAAAAATTCCTTCAATATGAAAGAGGAATTCTTTCATCTTCATCATTTTTATGGTACATAATTTTCCAATAGAACCTATCTTTGTGAAGTGAATCGAGAACAAACTTTTTCTGAAGAGTTTTGGACTTATTTTGTCTTTGAGGGGCATCAAAAATTTGTTTGCTCGCAATAAAATCCAAGTTTTTTTCCTAGGCAAAAAGGAAGAAGCTAGGACCCTAAGAATTTAAATTTCAAAAATTTGTATTGTGCGCTACACTCTAGAGTTTTGTGTAACCTGAACTTATCAGTTTGGTTATTGAAAAATGTATTTAGTTTCTATCTTGGACCTACATCTTTTTGAGAAATTAGATAAAATTGGAAGAAAGTAGCCCTTAAAAAATTCTTCGAATGGAATAAAATATAATATTTATGGATAATTTATAACGCGAACAGAAAGTGGTACGTTTCGGTCAAAAATGCATATACAGTTTTGGACGTAGAACTAATAAAGAAAAGAAAATAGGTACACAAACCTTCCGGGTCCAAGCCCATTCGATCCGGGAAATTCGCTATTCGTTTCGTCATTGATCATTGAACTCGTCATCGAATGAAGAGGAGTAACGCTGACATAAATTTTAGGATGAGGTTTGAGAGGAAGCATTGAGCCAATTCGTCGAACGATACTTCGTCTTCTCCCATAATATTTCGGTGCCTCGCCCATCTTGAAAATATAATAATTTATTACGTACATAAAAAATGTGAAAATCCTTCAAGCTTAAAAAGGTCCCAGTGATAAATTCCTTAGATAACCTGAATTCAAGAGATAACAATTTTCAAAAATATAATCAACCCTGAAAGTAACCATCGGAATATCACTCCAAAACCAATAATTTGAGAATAACTGATTTAATTTACAGAATGCAATGCAACAGAATAATGTAAACTATCATTCTGTTTGAATTTTTACTGCATATTTGAATAAGGCATAAATAGTTCTATTGAAAATATTTTGCGGACATGGCGTACTATGATTCTGAGAAAAAATCAACTTTTCGAATTTCATATTTCAAAAAACACTCGTGCGTATGTTTAGAATGGATATAATTTTTTTTGTCTCTATAAAATGAAATACATACCAGTTAATTGATTGTCACATCAATTAGTAGTTTTAGGAATTTTAAGTTGGAATTCAGCTTGAATGAAAAAATATTCAACTTTGAACACATTTGAATTGCAGGCTACTTCTTATCTAATGCTTCCAATTAAAAAATGAATTTTTTATTTGAAACGGTTTCATATAAAAATGACAATTCCTATCAATTAAAAAAATTACGTTCTCATATTTTCTGATGAAGTGAATTGAACTTGATCCTTAGAATTGTTCAGAAATCTCTGGCATTGTCTAGATTGGATTTAAAAATAATCGTTAGGAATTCACACCTCCGAAAGTTCTGAATTGCGAGGTATTTAGGTCAATCAAGGATGCTATTTAGGCAGGATGACGAATTTCTATGGAGTAAAAAAGTATATAATTATATTGCAATGGCAATTAGAGAATAGGATTTCTAAATGAAAAACGAGTACGGTAGAACATGGAATTCGGGTTTACTGCTGAAAAATGTAGAAATAGAATTTGTTCAGAAGATCTTCGAATTGGGTTAGCTTACCCTATTCAGGCGAACAGGGAATAAAATGTAGGTCGCAATCAAACTGAAGAACGAGCAGGTTCCAAAAAGCAATAAACTTTGCCAAAAGTGTCAAATGTTTGAACTATTCGAACTTTAGGATAAAAATAGCTTCGAAATTTTGAGTCAGAGCCAACAGCTGATGACAGGTAGTTGCAAGAGATGAAGACATTGTGCGAAATGAAAACAAGTTAACTAAATTAACACGAATCAATGTGCAGACCTTGCGTCATAACGCTAATTACATAAACATGCCCCTCTGATTAATTTGAATCATAACGAAAACTAGGCCACGTAAATAAATGGGGTTGCTGCATAAATTTCATGGAATTGAAGGAAAAACTCACCTCTCCTCAAAGACCCGAAATCGAAATTCCAAACTCTCGACAAATTCTTTTTGGTTGTTTTTCAGTTATGAAGCAGAATTTCTTTGATCTCTTATACAGAGAATGCACTAGTGAACTACTCTCCGAATTGAATAGAATTATATCACATGATGGAACATTCACAACTTCCAGCCATGCGCATTTTTGTTGAAAAGTTTTGAAGTTTTTGAATTCCAAAATTATGACGCGGTTGCAAGACTGAAAGAAATTTAGGTTAGGAAATTGAACGAAGGATCGTAGAATAGTAAATAGCTATAGCGGAAAGCACACTCCGTTCTATGGCGCAAAAATTCGATTACATCTATGCTGAAATGTTAGGAATTTACTTTACCATGATACAACACAAATCTTGAGCGCGAAACTTCAATTTTTTACAAGTTCCCAGATTTGGATAAGAACTGTCACTCGAAATATTCTATAACGGAAAGAAGTCACTCATTAGGAACTTTAGGACAAAAATAAGGCGATGAATTTGAAATGAACATCGTAACATACGTGCACTATCGTAGCAGACATCTCGCAGGAACATTCTTCTGTCAATTTTATGCGCTAATACTATTTAGTTTAATAGCAGTGGCGGACCCGGCAACAATTCTTGAGAGGGGGGGGGGGGGGATTTTTGAACATATATCACTTATCATTTCCTACAGTTGAATATTATGAAAATACATGTTACAGAGCTCTTGGGGGAGGGGGAGTCCCCCTCCTCCCCTGGATCCGCCATTGTTAATAGTAAATAATTTAATACTAATACTACTTTGTTGAAGTCAAAATTTTATTGCATAATCTTTCTTTTTCCATTACTCATTAGGTTGATGTCAAACACGATTATGTTTTTATTTGATCAAAGATTCGAATTTGATCTTTTAGCATCTTATTTCTTTCTTACAGAGTATCTATTTTGCAAATTATAAAAATAAAACAAATAAAGCAGAAAGGTATAACTCGATTCAAAAAGAATTCCGAAACAAAATTTTTTTATTTTATGGCGTCCGATTTCTATTAATTGTATATAAAATATATTTTTCAGGATATTTGGAAGATGGTTTGCTCGTTGTGTTTTCATACATTATACACTACCAATCTCATTTCTCTAAATTAATCCTTTGACCAGTAATCGACAAACTTTCCATCTTAAATCAATTGATTAATTACCCTGGTCGACAAAATAACATCTTTTGTTCTAAACTATACACTACCGTCGAAAATTCTGGGATCGATTGATCACGTGATAATTTTTTTTTTTTTTTTTTTTTTTTTTTTTTATTTTATTTTTTCTAAAATTTTGTACCTCGAATTTAACTTTTAGCATGACCGTGGAAAATTGTTGAAAAAATCTGAAAATTATACCACATAGAGCCTGTAATGTTATCTTCAATTCAAAACGAAGAAACTTGAAAAACCTTGATCGGTTCCCGAGATGCGACAAAATTCGTCCAACCGTATCTAAGTTGAGTTTTAGTCGACGATCTAGAGTTTGAAAGTTCTCAACATCAGAATGCATAGAAAAGAAGAACCAGAATAACACACAAACGTTTTCTGGCAAACCAAAAACGTTCGGAATTTTTGGTAACAAAAAAGTTTTGAAAACGCTGGATACTTCCACTGATTTTTGAGACTCAAGTGAATGAAACTTTTCAAAAACGTTTCACAAACGTTCTCAAAAGGTTTGAACAATAAAATTTATCCGATAGATGGCGTGGTCTTTCTCGCAAATGGCAGGAAACTATGGCGATTACTATATATACGACTTTCAAACATATGTTTATAAGAGATTGGATGATCGATGAGAAGAGAGCCTTCGCGCGACGTAGATAGATCAGAGATTTTCCTCATTCCGAGATGCTATTGATAGGTTGATAGATTCTGGCCTATCATACGCATCATTTAAGTGCTCGACTCTGGAATTTCTTCTGATCTAACCTAGAAAAAACGAAGTTACTCAAGTGCTTCCGAGGCAACGATGCCTCTGAAGGCTGAGGGGCGGAATACGCCACTCCAAGCCACACCAAGTGAAGACGTCCAGGAGAGTATGGACCAATTCGACGGTTTTACCGTCGTTTCATCAAAAAAGCGCCGACGGACATCAAGGACACGCTCGTGTTCTGTATCCAGCAGTGTGCTCAGACTGGATGACTGGAAACCAAAGCCAGTCACTACCACACGCGCGCTGTGTGTGAGTGACACAGCCAGACACGGCTCGACGTATACGTCAAGCCGTGTTGCTCACACATAGCGCGCGTGTGTTAGTGACTGGCTTCAGTTTCCGATCTGAGCACACTGGTATCCAGCTCCTCTTCAATAGGTAGTATAAAAACTACAGCCTCCGATATCGCAAAAGACCATAGAGTGCCGGGCTCAAGCGCTAATCTAATAAACCTAAACGCGCGCGCTTCGACAGCACCGGGGAAAATCCCTCCCATCAACGTGATAGTGGAAGAAGTTAATCATCCCTATACACTCGTCCACAATATCCTTAAAACCTCCGCCGATTTTGAACCAATTGTGTACAGCTTAGGGTCCAATATATATTCCATTCGCGTAACCTATTTAGAGTCCTTGCCGAACTTAAGGAATAAAGATATCCAGTTAACTCAGTCAGTCGCATGAGAAACCGATTGACGATGCCTTGTCACGATGCCCAATACGCCACAGGCAAAAGACCTCCTAAAACTTCAGTCCCTCGCGTTTTTGAAGATTAGGGTCGAGCCATATATAAAACCTAAGGAAACATCCTCATGCTTTACATGCCAGAGATTTCATCACGTCTCTGACATGAGACATACCAATCCACACTGTGTGAAGTGCGGGCATGCTCACAAAAGCTCTAGTTGCAATAAAGATCGCGAAACACCCGCAACTTGCGCTAACT
>WSXT02139245.1:0-24586 GCA_011762715.2 Neuroterus valhalla
ATGATGCACAGGATAGGGACGCGTGGCGGTCTCGGGTAGATGAGGCAATGAACTTTCGAGTTCCAAATGCTGATAAAAAATAATAACAAAGACCGAGCGCGGAGCGCGAGGTTCATCTATTATCGAGGGTGAAGCGCGAGGTCCGAAAGACGCAAATAAGTGGCCAAAGCAAGTGAGACGCTACTTATATCATGAGGTAAGAACATCAGAAAGTACTCTCCAAGTACTCTCATCCCATTCTCATGATTGTCACTAATTGCTGGTACTCCTGAGAAGGAAAAATAGTTTCATGGATGTGCATTGTGCACGTGATAGTTATGGTTGCGATAGTGAGTGCAGGTCACTATACCACATGTATATGAAAGTAATTGAGAATTTCCGTTGGCCGATTGAGTATTATGTTTCGTGGCTAGATAAGTGGTAGGTAAACGGTTTTTTTCCGCACAGGAAGGGCGATAACCATTTGCTAATCGAGGACTTGTATCCTTCTTTTGTTGACGGCACTGAGCAAGTTTTTCACCTCGTTAGAGACCAGTCCTTCCAGCAGCATGCCTGATCGTAGAGCAGCACAGTGGAACGTGTGCTGATGACAGTGATTATCTTACCTTGTTACCACCGTCCAAGCATCTCAGCTACTCTGCTACTGCCAAGAATTGCACTAGAAACCTCACCTCTTCCTTTAACAATAAGTCTAAATTATAGACGGATCCAGAATAACCCTATCTGAAGGGAAACAATTTCACCTTCATTCCTACAAGCCTCAAGATACGATTCATAATTAGAGAATCGGAAGGAGAATGGTTTTGTTACCCTAGGTATAAGATTGATTCTGCATATATTTATGCTCACAATTCATAAAACCATCAATGATTTTGCAAGATTTGCTCTCGTTTTTTCTAAATATTGATTTTCTTTTCAAATTTGAAAAATTGGAAAACAATAAACAAAATAACAGATTGATCTCTAATGTCAGTTTTTTTGTTGGAAAATTATGATACATCGAAGTAAATAGAGAGTAAAATTTCGAAAACATATATTGTCCTATAAAAGGAATCTCTAACGTTACCGTTGCCCTGTAACCCGTGATCCGTAACCGTGTCACCGTGTCACTGTTGTGTGCGTTCGTGTGTTAGGTCTCGTGTTACCAAGTGGAAGGGGAGAATGGGGAGTTATGAGCCGGAGGGTGTGGGGGGGGGAGGGTTTGTGAGCCATTTCGATTCCTGCCATGCTGTGATTGCTAGGTCTGTTGTATGTATTATTCAGTGTTTCTCTTGACCCAAGCTAACTTTTCAGTGAGCATTTGTCGCATCTGCAGGGAGTTATGAGCCACCAGTTGTAGGAAGTTGAAGGGAGTTGATGAAGACTTCTGCATCATCTGTATGGGAACAATGCCGAAGAAATTAAACAGAAATAACGCAATATATTGTAAAATGTGCGACCATGCTGTGCACTTGAAGGGTGCCAACATGAGGACTGGGTAATACACCTGTGTTAGTTGCGAATCTGATTTATTTTTTTAAATCTTCTAGTTACATCAGATTTATCCTTAATTTCATTTTATACTACTTTGATAAACATAAGTTATAAAAAAATGCTGTTTTCTGACTTTTTTCTACATGGCTCACAACTCCTCACCAAAATTACGAATGCCGATTTTTTTACTTCTTGCCGATACACAATGTTTCAAAGACGACGGTGATATTTTCCAAATTCTTTTGTCCAGTAGTTGTGTTTAGATGTCCTCTAAAAATTCAACCTAAAACAATTACAATCTATCGATTTTTATGGAAGATATAGTCGAGAACCAAACCCAGCACACAACTCTCCACTCTCCCCTACGCATGGAGAAAAAAATTTTAATATTAGTTGTGCTGCGCCCCCTCGCGCTTTGCGCGCCTTCTTCCTTTCGGTTATATCAAAATATATTCAAAAAACATATAAATATATAAATATAATAATAATAATAATAATATAATATTATACATAAAAATTTATTAATATAAGAAACATGAATACGAATATGAATATGAATTTTCAACTGAAAATTTGCCTTCTAAGCAAATAATCGCATTCCTACAAGATAATTTAATTTTCAACCAAACAAGATTATTTCCAGGCCCTATGAAAAAATCCAACCATTTTCCTTTGGAAGTTGTTTTTTTTTATATTAGAAAAGTTGACAAGTTTATTAAATTTTCGACTTTTTCATGGAGAATTCGTTATCAATTTATGAGAATTACCTATTTTGCACAAAATTCATTTAATTTTTTATTGACGTTTTTTTCATGACTGCAAATTTGATTTCCATAATTTTGTTTTAAATTCATCTACCTTATTGAAAGTATAAATAACTTGCGCTTTATGCATTTTGTTAGTTAAAGACTTGAATATTTAGATATAATTTTTCTTTTTGTTTTATTTATAAAATATTTGTTTCAATAAAAAATCATGCTAACGAATAAAAATTCCTTCTTTTTTTCAACTATTTTGTTCAGCTGTTCTGAGGAGAATTCGCTTTTTGGTAGAAATATCGTAAATATTATATTTTAGGTTGAGAATAGATCTTTTTTCATCTAAATTAGATGAATCTGGTTGAAAGTTTATCTTCTCTGTTTGAAAATAATTTTTCAAATATAATAATAATAATAATAATAATAATAATAATAATAATAATAATAATAATATTATCCCAGTTGTAAATAAACTGTTCTGGTAGGAATTGTATCATTTAACAAAAAAAGTGGGCCATCATTTTGTTCGGAAATTCGATTTTTCTCCTGAAAATTGGTTTTTGTACATTTGGAATACGTCCTTTTGGATTAAAAATTTAAATTGTCTTCATGAAAATTCGTCCACTTGGCTAAAAAATTCAACCATTTTGTTAGCAATCTAGGTGTTTTACTGGAAATCAACAGTTTTGTTGTAATTTTATAGTTGAATAGAACTGTTTCTTATTCAAACTGAGAATCTTTTCTTCTAATAACTATTGAATTCCAATTCAGAAATTCGGATAAAAGATTTAGTTGAGAATTGATTTTTACAGTAGAAAACTAATTCCCTGGAAAGCCATGCGTTTTGATTGAAAATAGTCAAATTAAATTATTTTCAAGATTTACTATTCGAACTGGTATTTAGTTATTTTGATTGCAGTTTAGTGTGCAACTATCCGTTAGACATTTTTTTCCCTCTCATTTAAAAATCAATTTTTCTAACTAAAAATAAGGAAAATGTATTTATAGATACCTTAAAAAAATCATAATCTTGGTATGAAATTATTATTTTTTAGTTAGAAATCCAATTATTTCGTCTTCATTTGAATTATTCTGTTAATAAGTCATTGCAAATTCATTTTTGAAATTTCATGAATTCATAAAAATATTCTTTGGTGGAAAAATAAATTTTTTAAAGATTTATTATTCGAACAGATACTTGATTATTCTAACTGTGGTTGCATATGTAACTATCTGTTAGAAAATTGTATTCCTTTTGACTAAAAATTGATTTTTTTAACTGGAAATTGAAATAAATAATTTATTTGTACAAATTGTTCTGTTGTAGACCAAATTTGAATCTTGTGTTCCGAATTCATATTGTTTCCAGAGAAATTAATAAATTAATTCAACATTCATGTTTTCGGTTTGAAAATACAACTATTGTACGGAAAATCTTTTTATGTAGAAAAATCATTATCTTTGTATGAAATTCATATGTTTAGTTAAAAGTCCAATTATTCGAATTGATAATAAATTATATTAGTTATGGTTGAATATGTAACTATGTGTTAGAATAACACATAACTAAAAAATATTCTATAACATTCCTTATAACTAAAAATTCATTTTTCTAACTTAAAATTAAAATAATTATTTTATGGGTACAAAGTGTTCTGTTCAAGATGAAATTCGAAAATTTTGTTCCGAATTCATATTGTTTTCGGAGAAATGATTGAATTCAATTCAATATTTATATTTTCGGGTTGAAAATACTATTGTATGGAAAATCTCTGCCCGCAAGAAAATCATAACTTGTTATCAATTTTATTTTTCCATTTGAAAACTTATTTATTTCGTTTGGTTTGGAAACATTTAGTTGAAAAGTGGTAGCAAAATCATGTTTGAAATTTGATGAATTCATCAAAATTTTCTTCAGTTGTAAAATCAATTTTTCCAAGATTTATTATTCGGATTGATATTTAATTTTTTCAATTGTTGTTGAATATGTAACTATCTGTTGGGAAATTCGTTTCCTTTAACTTGGTAATAATTTTTCTAACTGAAAATAAAAATAATCAATTTATGGTTATAAAGTGTTCTGTTTCAGTCAAAGATTAAATCTTTTGTTTATAATTCATATTGCTTTGGGAGAAAATGATGATTTCAGTTTGAAATTTATATTTTTAGGTTGAAAATACAACTTTTTTAAAGAAAAATCTCTGCCCGTAGCAAGATTATCATCTTGACATGAATTTTTACCTTTTTGGCTAAGACTTTAATTCTCTCGTTTCGATAGGAATTATTTTGTTGAAAAGTCATAGCAAATTCATGTTTCTGACTTGAAAACTCCATATTTTTCATGAGATCGCTTTTTGTTTTTTTTTTGTTTTTTTTTTTAAATTTCAACCTTTTTTCGTGAAAGTGACACTATTTGGTTTAAAATTAATGTATTTTGTTTTCGGAACTGAGAATTTGAGATTATGCAATTATTTCATACCAACCACTTAAATAAGTGATATTCAAATAATTTCCCAGATTTTCACTCTGTTGGTCGAATATGAACCAATTCAGACGAAACTTTCAATCACCACTGCTCAAATTCGTTAATGCAGCCAATTTGTCACTGATCAACCAGTGCGAGAATGTAAATTGGATTCAATAATCAGATTATTGGCAAATGTCGCGCAAACTTTAACGATGGAATGTAATAAAAAATGCAATAATGACGCGTTGAATATTGCTGCCGCTTGAAAGCGGAATTGACGAGAAATTAATTTTGCCTCCCACTCTGATAAAATAAACGTGGATGAATTATTTATTTATCATGAAGAGGGTTTCTGGAGCCCGCGAATATTGCGAAACTCGGACACACTCGAATAACAGATACCCAATCGGGACCCCTCTCTCCAGGAATTATTAAAATCCAAAACGACCCACTATTCGACGATGGATGTACAGGGCTCATGGACTCAAATCCTGTATATGTGTTAGTGTAAAATGTATATGTATTGTAAATATGATATATGTATATACCGGGTGGCCGCCGCGCAGAAAACAATAAAGCTGGGTCATCATCCGGACGGCACTTTCCCTCTTTGGCTTGCCACTTGAGTCTACACTGGACCGTATACACGATACGCTCTCCATTCAATTAAGATCCCACTTATGTACTCCAATAGCGTACTGCGTAACTTTTTTTTTAACGATACCGTCGCTCATCTCATGTTTACATTTTCCTATAGATTACAACCTGCTCAAAAGGGATCTTGTATAATTTAGGCTACCATTATTTTCTGTGTGACTTCTGCTTCCTCTTTCTTCTCATTTCCACACCAGCTTTCTATTTTCTTCCCCCTCTCCCGCCATACTTATCCAAATCCTTTTCCTTTACTTCTTCAGATTTATGTACTTCCTTCATCTATTGTTGTCCCATCCCTTCTTCAACTAAGATTCCACTTAAACTTTCTTGCTTTCCTTCCCTCTTTTCCTCTCCTCTCATGTAACTATCTCATAGATGCTTCCATGCTTCTCCTTCCATTTACAAATTCTGTGTTTACTTTTCTCTTTGTCTTCTGAATACATCGCTTCCCTGACCTCGTTCCCCAATCTCAACCTTGCTTTCCTTGTCACGAGATTTCCCCCCCCCCCCCTGCCCTCCGCCATTCTTATCCAATCTTCTTCTTTTACTTCTTCAGCTTTTTCTACTTCCTTCTTCTAATATTTTTCCATCCCTTCTCCAAATAAAATTCCTCGTAAATTCTCTTGCTATCCTCCCATCTCTCCTTTTTGCTCGCATACAACCATCTCATAGATGTTCCATGTTCCTCCTTCTATTCACATATTCTGCGTTTTTTTTCTCCTTTTCTTCCTAATACACCGCTTTCCTGACCTCGTTCCCTAATCTCCATCTTCCTTTTCTTGTCACAAGCTTTCTATTTTCTTCCTACCTCTCCCCCACCCTCCGCTATACTTATCTAATCTTCTTTTTTCACTCTTTCAGCTTTATATACATCCTTCATCTATTATTCTCCCGTCCCTTCTTCAACTAAAATTCCGCTGAGAGATCCTTGCACTCTTCCCCTCTTTTACTTTCCTCTCATACAATTATCTCATAGATGCTTGCATGTTTCATCTTCCATTCACATATTCTGCGTTTTCTTTTCTCCTTTTCTTCCTAATACACCGTTTCCCTGACCTCGTTCCCCAATCTCAATCTTGCTGTTCTTGTTACAAGCTTTAAATTTTCTTCCCCCTCCCCCCACCATCCGCTATACTCATCTAATCTTCTTCTTTCACTCCTCCAGCTTTACATACTTCCCTCATCTATTATTTTTCCATTCCTTAATCAACTGCGATTCCTGGTGAACTTTCTTGCTTTCCTCCCTCCTCTTCCATTCCCCTCATAAAACCATCTCGTCGATCCATGCATGTTCTTATTCATTTACACATTCTGCTTTTTCTTCCCTTCTTTTCTTCCTGAAACATCGCTTCCCTGACCTCTTTCCCTGATCTCAATCTTGCTATTCTTGTCACAAGCTTTCTATTTTTTCCCCACTTTCCGACTTGCTTTTCTAATCTTCTTCTTTGACTCCTTCAGCTCTATCTACTTCCCTGATCTCGTTCCCTAATTTAAAGCTTGCTCTCTTTGTCGCAAGCTTGCTATATTCTTCCCCACCCTCCCACTATACTTATCCACTCTTCTTCTTTTAATTCTTCAGCTCCTTCTACTTCCTTTATATATTATTTTCCCATCCCTTCTTCCACTATAATTTCATTGAAACTTTCTTGCTATCCTCCCCTCTCTTTCTTTCCCCTATCAAAACCATCTCATAGATGCGTTCATGTTTCTCCTTCCGTTCACATATTCTGCGTTTTCTTTTCTCCTCTTCTTCCTAATACGTCGCTTCCCTGACTTCGTTCTCTGATCTAGAGGTTGCCTTTCCTGTTCATCTTCCCTCCCCTCATTGCTCCTCCCAAAACTTTGGTAGTCCTTCTTCTTTTATTATCCTATATCATTCATTACATCTTGATTAATCAATATCTTCCCTTTCTTGAATTGTCTTCCCTCAACTTTTCCCTCTAATTCTCCAAAGTTTACTCCTATCCCACCTCCCTCTTCTTTCTTCCGACTACTTCAAACATGTTTTTGTTGCATCTTTATTTTTTGCTAACCTTTCCCCCCGATTAGCTTTCTTTCACATTTCTATGCCCTCTTCTCTGCTCTTGCACTTAATTTATCCCTCTGCGCTGCCACTCGGACTATATGTCTAGGTTTCCTTCAATCCACTTCATCTTACACATCTTTCCTGTAACCTTTTCATCTCTTCTCTTTCCTGTCATCTCCATATTTTTGCTTTACACCCTAATACAAGCGATCTCAATTCAATAAACAACCGAATTTGCCCCTTCCAATCTTCTTTGAACCTTCTTTATCCTATCCTCATAACTTTTATTTACCATTCATATTCCTATGTCCCGACCACTTTTTTTTCTTTTTATATGTGCATTATATCTCCATTAGTTTGCATGATATATCCCAAACATTCAAAAACTTTCACCCCTCCAATCCTCACTACCTTCTATCTTCTATTCCATACTTTTTCTATCTCCTTGCCTTTTCTACATTCAGCTTCAGTCTTTCCCATCTAAGTATTTCTCTAGTCCTGTGATAAGACTTTCTATTCTCTCTTTATCCTCTGCCATCATTACTAAATCATCCGCATATGCCAATATTTGCCATCCTAATATCCTGGTTCACTTTTTTCACTTCTTCTCTCTTGATTTGTTACATTCCGAACCTCTTCTTCTGTTCTAGCTTCCTCTTTCTCTAACTGTTTATTTTCCGATTCTTCTTTTTATCAAACATTTTAATCTATTCCTTTTCTTTCCTCTGATATAAATCTGAACCACTTTTCTCTTTTCTCCATCTTCCTGGTTTTTTGCTCTTTCCCTCCTTTTTCGCTTTACATTCTTCATCACATCCGTTTCCAATTCCTTCTTCACTAACTGCTTTTATGTTTATTCCTCCTAATACTCTCTTTCCTTCCATCATTATCTTTACCTCTTCCTCCGCATTACCTTCTTTCATTTTCAAATTCTTTCCTTTGAAAAGGGTTCTTTTCCCTTCTCACCCTGCGATGTCAGTATTACTGGGAAGTGATTACAATCTACATATTCTCCTACCTACAGCTTTTTGACCGCCTCTGTTACCTCGTGGCCAACTATCACATAGTCAAAAACCGTCCCCTCTCCACATCCTGAGTGTGTATATACTGTATATTCCCCTTCGTTATCTTTCTTCATGTTCTTATTTAGGATACATCATCCCATCTACTCCAAGTACTTCAAAAATTTCTTCCTTTCCCCATTCGATTTCTTGTTTTTTGATGTTTTTTTTCTCTCTCATTCTTTCCCTACTTTTTTCTCTTTTCCTTGTATTAGAATATACCCTCAATACAAGCCTTATGGAAGGAGGTTTTCAAGGTCTATCTTCACCTCTTTTACTAATGATCTTTCCATTTATTCCTTCGTCACTCTCTTATCCTCCTCTATTATACATTCCTTCCTCAATCCCATTACAATCCCTTCCATTGCTATGCCGTTCTTATTTACCCCCTTTTACCCCCACGTTTCCATCATTAGTACCACCTCTGTTTGGTATCAAATTTTCATGAATTCGCTTTCTTTTCTCTTCAATCCTGCTAAATTCTACTAGCTCGTTCCCTATTTATCTTCTCCATTCTTCACCTTTTCTTTCTGCTTTCTACTATGTATTATTCCCTACTCTTCACCTCCTTCCTGTTCAAGTATTTTCATCAACCTTTTTGTCTCTTTATTTCCACCCCACTATTTATCTTGTTGCTTTATATTTTCATACTTGACCAGCGTTTTCTTATTGTTCCTTTTCTCTTCTTTCCCTCTTTTCCTCAACTTATACGGCATATTCCTTTGTTCCTATGTCCAATCATCCTGTATTTTCTCCTAATTTCTATGATTCCTTCTTCTTATTCATCACTTTCCTCCTACGTTCTCATTCCTTCAGTTTCAATAGGGCCATTCTCCCTCCTCCTTCCTTTTCCTTTCCTATGCTTCCCTCTACCTCAAATCCTACCTTTGCATATATCCTTTTCAACACTCCTTCCACCTCTTCTCTTTACTCCTGGCCCTCTTATCGTGGACTTTTCATTATTAATTTTTATTTCTTTCCTCCCATTCTTTCTTTTTAATTTTTTTTCCTCATCTTCTTAACCTTTCCTCATCATTATTCTCACTATCTCACGCAGGAGAGACCGTTGATTTGAAGTCAAGGACTCTTTTCTAGGAAAAATAGGCGAAAGAACTTAAATTCACGAGTCTTTCATGAATAAATAACTACATGCTTTGTTTTTATTAACAGCGATTTCCCGGTCAGTACAGACTAGCAAGTTGCGACTCGCCCATACTTGACCAAGCCTCAACTTTAACGAGAGGACGTAAATATTCTTTATTAGTAGTAAATTATACATTAATGCAACATTATCCACCGTTAAAGGAATTCAAGTTCATGTGCCAAGAGAAGACTATCTCAAACCACGTCTCTATTTGAGAACCACTGCGGGTTCCAAGGATCCACCATTGCATTGGGTTCTTTCTGCAAATTGATAAAATTTCAAAAGACAGCGTAAAATGAGGGAAAGAGAAAATGATTGATATGGTAATTTTTTGAGGAGAAAAGAGGAAGGGATAATAGCAGAAAAGAAACAAATAAGAGAAGAATGATGTAAGATAGTAGGGTTATGTGTAAATGGAGATATAAAGAGACAAACATGAGAGTTAGAGGAGTTGATGAAAGGAAGAGCAAATGGTATGAATTTGAACATAGGAGAAGATTTCAGTGCAAGAACATGAGAGGAGAGAGGAAAAGAGTGGGAAGGAGGAAGAGATGGGAATGGGAAAAACTTAAAAAACAAAGTATTGAAAGGAAAGGGAAGGAAATTACTTAGTAGATTGGATGAGATAGGATGGTTCATCTCAAACGGGAATATCGGCAGCGATGAGAAGGAAGAATACACCCATATAGGAGGGAAGAGCAGAACAGTGATAGACTTGGTTACTGTTGGCGATTGGGTCAGAGAGAAAATCAGAAGATCTATAGAAAATATAAAGATGGTGTAAGCCGCAGAAGGAAATGTAAGTGAAGAGATGAATATTGTGAAACAGAAGGTTTAGACGACTTAAGAGGATGATGTTGAGAGAGGAGAAGGCGGAGGGGGAAAAGAGGCAGCTTGAATGGGAAACGCAGAGATAAAAAAAAGGAAATGACAGAAGACTTGATAAAATAGAGAAAGGGGGATGGTAGTGCGGAAAAATTCAGAAGAAAGATAGTAAAAAGGGAGGGGAAAGTAAACTCCCTCTCCCTCGCCCTCGCCCTCGCCCTCTCCCTCTCCCTTTTCCTTTCCCTTTCCCTCTCCCTCGCCCTCTCCCTCTCAATCTCCCTCTCACTTTCCTCCCTCTAAAAATAAATATTCCTCATATTTATGGGTGAAGAATGATCCATAATTAGTCAAAACTTTCCGCTCGAAATAATCTGCACATTTTTTACAACCTGACAGACACGTATCCGTAGAGAAGAATGCTTGTTTTCCGCAGGCAATAATTACCGGAATTGACAGGTTAGATGAAAATCGACGCGTTCCAGATGGATGATCGCATCGCGGACTTTATAAAGTGCGGAAGACGTTTCTACGATTCGCGGTCGCCACTGTAGGAGGCGCTCAAAGAGGCGTGCGGGTGAGATATATAGCTGCCTGAAAGTGCTCATTGTTATTAGACACCGTAGGTGCACGGTGGGATATCGTAATCGTAGATCGTCAGCGCTCGTGGGGTTGTACAATCGTGTGAATCATCGCACTCCGCTGTCAGAAAAAATTACGGTGACGCGACTATTATTCTCTGCCTGCTTGCACCGCACCTGGAGATCGAAATTCGTACAAAAAGATATTAATACCAGACTCCAAAACGCTCCGTGCAGATTCAAATGAAATATGGCTCCCTTTTGTAGGTTCAAAAGTGTTTTTGCGTTACTAAATTTATGAAGTCAAATGTGCGTCATATCGCACTTCATGTCTTGTCACCTCCTCCATGTCATCTGAGAATAGAAATAGTATTTTTCACGTTGCCGAGATTTCGATATATCATTTTGTGCTTGCACTCCGGCGCCAGCTTCCTCTAACCCCGCAAAAGGTTAGGGAGAGCTGGCGCCTCTGTTGAAGGTCTAGGTGACTGAGGGGGAAGAAGTGGCGATCTTTCTGTCCAAATTGACAACAATACTACTAACGCGATTGACATGCTATTCCTGCGACACTAGAAATGGGAGTCTTTAAAGAGGAAGAACAAAAGAATAAAAAATAAATTTGAAACTCAGGAAGATTAATATTTAAATTAAAAATATAATTTATCTAATTTATAAAAAACATCCCAACAGAAAGATTAATATACAAGTCTGGGAAACACAATTCTTTTCTTTTACTAATTATTTCCTGAAATTTACGCAGTTAAAACTTTATTTTTTCTTCCCTCAAAAAATGTAAATCTTTCGGAAAGCCCCAGTTTGAGCGTGCAGCCTAATTTATCCCGCTAAGCAATGGATCTATCGAACAAGCTCAATATAAATCAATTTTCAGAATCGAATCAATCAACTGGTGTTTACTATGAGATTAAACGTGACACATTCCCCCATAGTCCGAACATTGAATATCGGCCAATTTCAAAGTGTCCAATGGACATGGGTCTACATTTATCAACCATGACAAAAGCCCGTCATCAGGTCACGTTGATTTCACAAAGCGTTGATGTAGTTTCAAAAAAAATTAGGTGATTAAGAATTTGGGGAGGATTTGCCCATGTCATCAAGGAAGACGATAATGGCTCACCTGAGCACCAGGCCATGCAAAAAGTCATTCATCATCAATGGGCTATTGGTCAAGGTGGGTGTTTAATAACACATTCCGGTTTTGACACTTTGGTAGAGACTTGCATACCGACACCATGAGTGAAGTTGCACACGCAAATTCCGGAGACTGCAAGTGTGTGGACGTGTAAGTTTGTAGAGTGTTTGTAAGTGTGATGTAGAGTGGTGTGTCAACAATTAGGAGGATCAGCGTTCGAGAACGTCCGGCCGATAACGTCTCGCTCAAGCTATGGAGGGTTCGGGATTTGGGATTGAGGGGATTGGAAGATCTGTTGTAGGACGCGCGTGGGAGTTTCATGTTCGATCATTAGGGAGATCCTATCGCCATTGTAAGTCACTCAGTCACTCGCTCAATCCTTCACTCGATTTCTCGGAAGGATTCCGTCTACCAATCAACGATCTCGCTTCCATCTTCGAATTACGCAAGTACCAACATCGCTGTCCTTGGATGAATAAGAAATCCTCTGAGAAAGATGACCACTTTTCTGCGAATCGTCTTCGGCTTTCGATGAACGGTCAACCTTCTTCTGGTAATAATGTTTTGGCTGTGACGTATCACTTTAGGATCTGAATTAATTTTCAGGTAATTGGTTCAATGAAAATCTGCTGGTGAATACGAATGAATGAGGATGAAAAAGAAATCCTCTCCGAATGTTCTCCACCTTTTTGAGAACTCTTCACTTTCTTCAATTTTAGAACAAAATCTATTCTTTGCATCATAAATTCAATTACAAGGCGAGCTTAAAATTAGAGGAGTTCTATCAATTTTCAACGTTGTAAATAAGTCTGGTAATGCAAGTGTTGTTGCGAAGCCAGAGGCTATCTATTAGACGGCAAACGATATATTTTCTATCTAGTTCCATTGCAATGCCACGCGCAATTGCAATACATGGGAGGGGTTCTGCTAATTAATATCATTGAGGATAACGTATGACTAGGAACGATGGTATTAACTGATGGTCTAGACTTTGAGACAGACACGCTAAAATAAGCCATTCGTACATTTCTCAATAGTGGTTGATTATTCTCTGTTATCCTCCACTTCATGAATCGATCTCACATATTATCAGCTTTCCACAATGAGAAAGAAATTCTCACTTGCTTTTTAAAAACGTTGAATAAAACCTTGTACCCGCTACTAGCTGTTCGCTTGGACACTGAGCGCTGCCGAAGCTGCGCAGTGCTCCCAATTTTTGGGTTTTTCTGTACTACGCATGCGTCGCGCTAATGCCTAATAGGGACTTGTTACATCATTCCAAAATGTCCGGAAGCTTTGAGGAAAATGAGAGCGCTCTTCCCATCGCATCACGTGTATTTCCAAAGCTTTGCCTTTTTTCACTTCTATACACACTTGAAAAGGGTCATTTTCCAGGTAGATGTCCATTAGGGTGGTCCAGAAAGTTTTTTTTCGGAATCTTATGCAAAACGCCCGGAAATTTGTTCGAATCCACAAAAAATAAACGATTTTTTTTTGTTTTAAATAATATTTAGAGGTAGCGCAAGCCTTTTGAAGTTGAACACGTATTTTCCATAAGAAAAAAATACGTTTTTGTAAATTTTATTCAGAATTCTCATATTTGGGTGATCCGAGTTCGAAATTCCCCATTTCTCTTCACAATAAATCACAGAATGTGAATAAAATATTACTTTTTAGATATTACCCACAGAAGTCTATTTTATAGGGTCCCCAAAAACCCCCATAAGTGAAAAAATGAGTTTTCGAGTTTTTGTCGCTAATTATGATTTTTTTGCGGTTTTTTTTGCAGATTGTTTCGATTGCATAAAATACTGCTTTCTAATGATGATTAGATGTTCATTTTAATTAATTAAACAATTTATTATTGTTTTTTGCAATTTTCTCTTAGAAAAGGGTTAGAAAGTCAAGGTTTTTGCCTAATTTTTCGACCTATTTATTAGATATTTCCTTAGAATAATGCTACAAAGTTGGGTTTTTTCCTAAAATTTTCAACTTTTTATCCACATGTCACTTATAAAAGTAGTTTTTTAATTTAATTTAGCAAAAATAGTTGTTCAAACAAAATGTAAATATTTTTAGCTACCTTATTCTAGAATAATACTGCTTAGTTGCGATTTTTTTCCTGGAATCTTCAACTTTTTATTACTTTTCAATTAGATTGAAGTAATAATAATTTCAAGTTGAAAAAAATAATTGTACAAACAAATTATCATAATTGCTAATAATATTCTTTGTGCTTAAAGATAGAAACTTGCAGTTTTTTCTGGAATTTTTTACTCTTTGTCCACTTTTCACTTAAAGTAAGTAATTATTTAATTTAATTCAGCGAAAATAATTGTTGAACAATTCATTATCATTGCCAATAATGATTTCTTCGATTAATGGTAGAAACTTGCGGTTTTTTCTGAAATGTTCAATTTTTTGCCCACTTTTTACTTGAAGTGAGTTGATATTGAATTAGGTTTAACGAAAATAATTGTTTGAACAAATTATTATTCTTTATGGTTTTCTTCTCTTAGATTACTGCTAAAAAGTTGCTGTTTTTTCTCAACTCTTAAGCTTTTTGTCCACTTTTCACTGAGTGAGGTAATAATTGATGCGGGTTAACAAACATTCCTATTTTAACATTTTATTATTATTTATACGTTTTCTCTTAGATAAGTGCTAGAAAGTTGTAGTTTTTTCCGAAATGTTAAATTTTACACTGCAAGAAATTTAGATGAAATTTGAATATATTGAATTAGATTTAATTGATTTTATTGTTGGTTCAATTAGATTGTTCTTTATTTATAATTAAACTTTTTTTTTAATATCAACCATTTTTTTTATTTTTCCGTTAAAGATCCATAATTTTAGTAAAAAATTCGAAATATTGAGAAAATTGAGAAAAGAACAAAAATCATTTACTTAAAACAATACAATAATATTTAAAATATAATTCCTTCTAATGTTCAGTTATTATTTGTTCACAACTAAAATCAATCAACCAAAATAAACATCACCTAACTTTGAGTAAAAAGTGGGCAAAAAGTTAAAAATTTCAGAAAAAAACTGCAAATTTCTACCATTAGGCAAAGAAAATATTATTAGCAAGGATAATAATTGCTAAACAATTATTTCTTGACATGAATCAATCAGTAACTTATTATAATTTGAAAGTGATACGAAGTAAAAATATTCAGGAAAAACCCGCAACTATGTAATATTAATCTATAGGAAGATAGATATATATATTTACAAATTGTTTATACAAATATTTTTGCTAAATTAAATCAAATTATTACTTACTTCGAGTGAAAAAAGGACAAAAAATTGAAAATTTTAGATGAAACCGCAACTTTTTAGCATTATTCTATAAGAATATAGTGATAATTGATAAACAATTGTTTAAACAATTATTTTGTTAACTTCAATTGATTATTACCTCGTTCCAACTGGAACGTTGAAAATGAGTTGAAAAATTCAGAAAAAAGCCTACACTTCCTAACCCTCTTCTAATAGGAAGTTACTAAAAACAATAAGTAATTGTTTGAACAATTTAAATAAACATCTTATTATCAGTACAAAAGTAGTATTTAATACATTTGGAACAATCTGCGTTAGAAAACTGCAAAAAAATAATAATTAGTGCCAAAAACTTGAAAAACCAATTTTTCACTTATGGGGTTTTTCGGGAACCTGTAAGACAGACTTATGGGACTAATATTTGAAAAGTAATATTTTGTTCGCATTATATGACTAATTGTGAAGATAAATGGTGAATTTCGATTGCGATTCACCTAATATTGGGAATTTGGAAAAAAGGGGACAAAAACGTGTTTTTTTCTCAGGGGAAATACGGGTTAAACTTCATGGGGCTTGCGCCACCCCTAAATAGAATTTTTTTTTTTTTTAAATGCGTTTTTTTTTCATGTGGGTTCAAACGAATTTCTGGGCGTTTTGCGTAAAAAATCGTAAAAAAAATTTTTACTGCATTTTTGGACCAAATTTTGAACTGGGAACTTGATTCCAACTGCATTGTGTAGGATTTTTTCAATTTATCTTTTGGGCAAAGGATAGTGTGAGCAAATCTTTGCTCTTCGTAGAGATACATTTCCATGGTCCACTGTAAACCTACAAAATAGTGGTTGTGTAGGGTAAGGCAAAACTTGAAAGGATGCTAGGCGAAGGCTGCCCCCTCTCTATTTCTCCTTCTCTTCTCCCACTTCTCTCCCTCGCGCTTCTCTCGCTCGGTGCGTGCCTTCTTTCTCCCCACCCTCTCCCTTTCAAACTCGCGCAGGTCCCTACTCTCTATCTTCCTCTCACTCGCTTTTACTCTTTCTCTCTATCTTTCGTCACAATGTGGCTCTTTCCTTTTAAATTAAAGGAGAATTTTCAGATTTGATGCAGTTATGACTGCATAAATGACAGTGTAATTCGATTAGAGAAATAGTCAAACTCGTGAAAACTTGTTGGTATGAACCTAAGTCTAGTAGATAAAATTTGATGCGCGTTATAAGAAACAAGCTTGGAAAATCAATGACTCGCATCCAGGAACGATCCGTCATACCTTTACAAAGAGCGACTTCCCTCCCAATCTCAAAACACGAAACGGCAATCGGGATAGCGTTTCTAGGATGAATACACAGGATATCGCCTATAAGAGACTCGTTATTGCAGGGGTGGCGAACCTTCATCCTCGTCATAGAAAACTTACCCTTTTATAGACTCCTATCTCCTAGAAAGGCGCAGCCAAGTTTCGCTAGGAAAACGGAAACAGCAACTTTATGGAGGTCGTGAAATATTGCAGCTTCAAAAATGACTCATAGAGGAGTCCTTATGTTACATACATTTTCACACATGGTTTTGAAAGTAGGAGATTGAACCTACCATGACTAATTGCAGAGATCCTATTCTGATCCTTTCCAGCCACTTCTTTGCTATTTTCCAGTTTGAATTTTTGCGAATTTCTAACCAAAATTCAAGATATGAGAATACTGAGCTGGAACAGGTTTTTTAAAATCAAGTGGTGATGCGCTCGTGAAGGCTGAGACGAAAGCTTTGGACCCACTCCGTCTGGATGCGGGTTCGATTCCTGCCTTGCACTCTGGGAGAGCTTCGGCAGTCCACGGAAAGTCTAAAGTCTGATACCTCTGGAGAAAAAAGGTCCAATGTGTAATAAGTAGCCGTTTTGATTGATGATTCGGAACCCACCTCAAGCTGTAGGTCTTTCTCACAAATTAATGAGTGTTGAGATATGTGAAGGAATAGATATAAAGTCATGTGCAAACTATCAAGCCTGTAACAGGAAGGTTATAAACAAATATTCCAAAGATAAAAATTTACGGGGGAAAAATGTTGAATTCTTCACAAAAAAGATTAATTTTTTCAGTTGCTACTCCGACTAGAAAAATGAGTCTCTTATGAATAAAAAAATAATCAAATGGGTTTAATTATTCTCGAGTATATATTTTTTTTCAATTGGAACAGAAAAACCAACAGGAATGATATTTCAACGAAATCTCGAATTTTCAACCAAAAAGGTCTCTTAATTAGGACAAAACATTAATTTCAGTCGGGATGTTACATTTTTCAGCCAAAAAATTAATTTTTTTTTCAAAATGTTAAAATTTTTAAGAAACGATATAAATCTCCAATAAAAACAAAAAATTTAACGAAATACATAAATTTTCGAATAGATAGTTTATTGTTCTACTATAAGAGATCAACTCCCAACCAAAAACGGTAAAACTGCATTTTCATTTTATATGAATAATCTTGAACAAACAAAAATAGAAATTTTCAACAGAATATTTGAATTTTCTACAAAAAAATGTATCTTCAAACCAAAAGCACAAACTTTTGATCTAAGCAAGATTTTCCGGTCGAAAAGAAGAGAAAGTTCAACTAAACTGTTAACTTTTTTACACAAAAAAACGATTCTCCTACGAGACAGCTAAATTAAAACATAATTTCCAACCAAAAAGTTAAATTCTCCCCTGAAATATTCAAATTTTCAAGAAAAGAGTTACTTTTTCAAGTAGAAAAGATTTTCAAGCTAAGAAAAAAAAACATTTCTATAAAAATGTCACTTTTGTGAATAAAAATCAATCTTTTTGGTTAAAAAGACCTTTTCACGGTTGAAAATTAGAATATTTAGTCAAATGTTATACTGTTTCATAAAACAATATCATTTTTCGTTGAAAATTTGTATTTTACAGTTAATTATGTGAAAATTCATGTTTTTTGTTAACAACTCATTTTTTCAGTGAAATACTCTTCTTCGTTGAATTTACCAGGTTAAAGGTTCATTGTTTTTGTTTTTGTAAAAAGTATTTTTGTAAACTGAAAATCAGACAACGCTTTTGCCGGTAGAAAACTTGTGAATCCAGTTTAAAATCCAACTTTTTGTATGGAAATTCCTTTTTTTAATTGGAATTTGTCTTTTGATAGGAAATAAATCGTCTTGATGAAAAAGTAATTTTCGCAGCTTAGAAATTTATCGATTCAGTTCAGAATTCATTAATTTTTTTAGCTCAGTTGGGAGAGCACTCGTCTGAATAACGATTGGTCCTGGGTTCGGATCCCAGCGGAGCGGTGAAGGCGGTCTTTTTCCATAGAAAGTTGTATTTTCTTGTTATTCTTGTAATTGTAATTTCTTGGTTGGATAAATTTCTATCTTTGCCTCAGGACGTAAAATATATTTCGAGTAAACCTAACCTTCTGTTAAAACTGATAAAGATAACTATAGTGAAAATCTTGAAATCAGATTTCATATTTGCATATACAATATATGCTCTCAGTAGGTGGAGCATGAGACTCTTAATCTCAGGTCGTAGGTTCGCGCCCCACGTTGGGCGCCAGTGGACCATCTCACGGTCGTAAGACGTGGCCATAGGTGTATTTTACCGCGGTTCAACTGGGAGCTTGTGCCATTTTCCTGGATGACAGTTGCTCCAAGGCTGACTCTGCGGTGGTTGTAAAACCAATGTCTTATTTTACATATATAAATTAAAATTTGGTTAATTTTGGTTCCAATCCCAGCGCCAGAGGAGCGATGAAAGCGGCCTTTTTCCACAGAAAATTGTATTTGATTTCTTAATTGATTAAATTGAACTACTAAAGCTGAGATCCCTGATCAGATTTTAAATTTATTTTTGAAATCAAATTTTGATACACTCAGAGAATAATATTATTCTCCTTTTTCTAAGTCCTCTTGAATACTTAGATGCAAATTGAATTCTGAAATTTGAAACGGTATTAAATCCGGATTACATTTTCGACAAGAAGTCTCATTACGAAAGGATCTAGCCACCATCATCCGCTGAGAAGGAAATGAGAGTAGTGGCTGGGCGGAGAGATATTAATATTTCGCCTTACATATACATTTTCCAGATGCCAAACGTAGGTCACGTGTTGCGGCACGTGCCCTCGCGCCCCTCGTCACGTGCGCAATAGTGTTTCGTCTGCGGGATTTCCAATACCCCAAGGGCCACCCGTATTTCACGTGTTGACGGATTCCCTCTGTAATCAATTTGTTTTCCGATCCAATTTGATAAATCTCCATTCTTGGTGTCTTTCCCAAAAAGTAATCTTGTATGGAAATTAAGGATAGACAAGTAACTTGATATAGACACCGATTCGGATATTCACATTTTCCCCAGTACGGAAAACGTTGTATCGTGCTTCTCTACAATATTTTTGCAACGCAAGAGCAAAACGCACGCGACACTCACTCGGAACTTCTTCAGCATTATATATTTTATATATTATTTTATGTACTCCGTTGAAAATATGTCCCTTTCGGTAGATTTTTTGACCATTTTGAACATTTCTTTTCCTTATATTTAATTCAATCAATCAACTATTCCCTTTTTGTAGAAAATATTCCTCCGTTCTTTGAAATTTTACTAAATTGTTGAGGATACCAATGTTAATACCAATGTAACCCAATGTTACCAGTTACCTTTTTTCGAAAGAATTCAACTTTTTCTTTCGAAATACAACAAATTTTCCGTTGGAAATTGATTTTCTGATCAGAGAATCCTCATTCTGGTTCCAAATTCATTTTTTTGATATTAAATTTAAGTTTTCTGTGAAAAATTTGTTTCTTTGGTTTAAATAAAGTTTTTGAATCAAAATTTGACCATTTTCCCATCAACGGTACAAGATTTTAGTTTGAAATGTATTATTCTCCTTAAAAATCTTATTATTCATATAGAAATTCGTCTTTTGGTAGGGAATTCATCTTCCGGGTTGAAAATTCATATTTTTCGACAAGAAATAATCCCTTCTAGTACGATACCGAACATTAAAGTTGAAACATAAACTTTTGCAGCTGCAAATTCAATATTTGAAAATAAAAATACTTCATAGTTGATATTTTTCCTGACACAATTTTTTGAGGATACAACTTTTTTGCTCAAAGATTTTACAACTTTTTTCCAAATTAATTTTCATGCTCGAAGATTAACTATTTCAATAGGAAATCTTTAATGTTGGTGTTACATTTAACTGTTTTCTTGGAATTTTTTTTTCATTCGAAAAAAATATTCTTCTACTCAAACTAATACTATTTCTTAGGGATTGCATCTATTTTGGTGAAATTTCTTAATTTTTAGTGGGTAATTAATGTCCTTTTTATATATGCAACTGTTCAGTTAAAGATAATTTGTTAAAGATATTTTTTTTCAGCTGCTAATAATCCATAATTTTAGTTAAAAATTCATTTTTTCAATCAGAAATTCAACTATCCTGTTAGAAATCGAACTATTCGTAGAAAATTTGATTTTTTAAATTTGAAAATTTCGCATTCGGGTAAAGATTTATTTATTTTATTTTTTGTTAAAAATTGATATGATTAAGTAGAAAATTGGATAATTTGGTGGAAAACTCACGTATTTCGTTGAAATTAATTTTTATTTTGGAGATCCATCTCTTTAGTACTTGAAAATTTCAAGATTTCGTGGTGACCCTTCTTCTTCCCCATATGGAAGTCTTTTCCGTTAGAAATGCCACTTTTGTGTTGAAAATTGGTCGTTTCCTTTTAAAATTATTCTTTTCTGATTAAAAATGCAACTTTTGTATTTGAAGTTGATAATTTGGGGTTACAGTTCCAACTATTTTCATGACAGCTTGTGTTTTTGTTAATGAAATAACTTTTTTGGTTGGTAACAATTTTTCGAGGTTAAGGATACAATTTTTTTTGTTGACATTTTGCCTTTTTTTGAGAATATCATTTTTTGGGTCAGGATTATTCAATTTATTTTATTTAAAGAGTAAAATAATCTTCGTTGAAGTAATTTTTTTATTGTTCGAAATTTATCGAGCCTGTTAAAAATTACTCTTAAATAATTTAACTTAATTTTACAGTAACAATAAGTAACGGTGATTCACGCATTTTCTTAGAAAGTGAATTAACTTTTGTTTTTATAGATCAAATTCTTGCAGAATCAACAAAAATGCATGAAGGATAGAGAAAGTTCTAAGTCAATATTACTGTTACCGACATGTTACCGACATGGTCCTGTTCCATGCTAAAACAGGGTTCGTGTACATGCTAAGCTTCTCGAACATTCTTGTAACGTCATGAAATAATTTCGTGAGGCGATAGCAATTTTCAAAAATATTTATAGGCAAGTAATAAATCATCCTTGCTTTTCTTTATATGACGCAGCCGAGAATGTGAGGACGAATTAAAAAGTACAACCTTAATATTATTGAGATAATGATTATCCTCGAAGCTGTTTACGATTTCCCCACAAGATTACCTTATGGCATTACGAGAATGTTCTAAAAGCTGAGCATGGACACGAACCCTGTTTGAGCATAGATCAGAACCATGTCGGTAAGATGTCGTAAACAAGAGTCTAGAATTGAAACTCCTACTGCCCTACTACTATAACTAAACCTGAAAAGGTGGGGAATCATAAATCTTCATTTTTAAAAATTGTTGATATAAAGTTCAAAATTAAATATTCGAATATTGTTTTCATGCAACTAATAAAATTCCAATTTTTTTCTCAGTGTGAAAAAAATTCCTACTCCAAAGCATCCATAAATGCTACTTGAAAATTGAAGATCTGAAAGAAGATTCATAAAAAATTGTAACGATTCATCTTTTTGTAGAAGGCTTTAACAAGAAACGATTGTTGGTACCTCATGGACAAGAAGCGGCGCGTAACCACAGCAAACTGGGCATGGTGGAGAGATAAAGAGCGTGACTGATTTGATTGGACCTTTTTTTATCGAGTTTACAAACTTTGGCTTAGAACCTGGAATAACTTACGGGAAAATCGACGGTGATAGGCGATTATTCACAATTAGAAGCGTTGATGAAGGCAATTTTATGTTGAAAGAGCATCAGTTTCCTTCTAATTAAGCCGTTTCCGGTATTCTGCTAATGAGACATTATCGTCTCATCTCCGCAGAACGCAGTTAATCAGACCTTAAGAGTTATCCGAATCTCCCTAGGGCAGGTATTACCGAAAAACGGTAAACAAGAAAAAAATGTTAATCAGTGAATGGCATAACCGAAACACACGCGGCACTCACTGACGCGCACTGATGGATATCGCCGCGACGGTCCCTGCGCACTTTGTTGTATCGGCACTACTTAAGTTTGAACAAACATCTATTTTGATTGCAAATCAAACTTTTCATTCGAAAATTTGGCTATTCGGTTTTAAAATCCATCTCTCTCTGAATAAATATTATCTCTCATGGTGACAATTCATCTATCTTGTTAGGAGTTCCATATTTCAACTTCAAATTTTAGAAAAGCCATATTTCAAATTCAAATTTTAAAAAATCCATATTTCAGCTTCAAATTTCGGGAGTGCCATATTTTAACTTCAAACTTCGGGAGACTAGAGCATTTCAAATTGTATTGAATATAATACTTACAGTAATTTCCACTCAAAAAATCCATCCCCTCATTTTCGAGAAAATTTGTCCCATTTCCCCTGTTTTTACATTCTCATTCTGAATGAGAAGGTATTAGTCTTATGTGATTTCACGAAGGTGTCTGTCTCTCTGTCTGTAGTGTGTAGTCTGTAGTCTGCAATCTGTGTACTCAATAACTTTCGAAAGAATGATCGGATTGGATTGCCCTTTGGCTCACATTTTGAGGGACAAAAAATACGGGTTAAGTTCGTTAACCAGCTATTTCGGAAGAAAAATGGAAGAGGGGGAAAATTTGAAGCATTTTTTGGGACTTTTATTTCCAAGACTCAAAAATTATAAGTAAAATTTCTCGTAGCACGTAAGAAGTGAAACAATTTATCCTTATCATTTTTTTCGATAGAAACAAAATTATCAGAGTTATTGTTTTTACAAAATTCAAAAATATAAAAGGAAAAGAGAATTTTTAGCCAAATAACGCGAGATTGAAAAGAAAGTCAAAGAACAAAAATTCTTCTTTTTGGGAGCCCTACAATATCGTTAATACAACTTTCTGAATTTTCTAAAAACATCAAAAATTCCAATTTTGATCTCACAAAAAATAATAAAAACTAATCTGTGAAATTGATAACTTTCGAAAGAATGATCATATTTGATCGTGCTTTGGCACTCATTCTGAGGGACCAAAAATACAAGTCGAGTTCGTTAACCAGCTATTTTGGATTAAAAAAAAAGAGAGTGAGCATTTTGAAATTTTTTTGCGACTTTTTTCTCCAAGACTCAGAAATTTGGGGTACAGTTTCTTGCAGTAGATAAAAAGTGAAACAATTTATCCTAACGATTTTTTTTTGATAAAAAAAAATTGTCAGAGTTGTGGCATTTTCAAAATTCAAAAATATAAAAGAAAATTAGGATTTTTAGCCAAATAACGCAAGATTGAAAATAAAGTCAGGGAGCAAAAATCTTTCTTCTTGGAAGATCTACAAGATCGTGAATACGACTTTTTGAATTTTCGTAAAAAATCGGAAATTCCATTTTGGATCGCACAAAAAATAGTGAAAAATAATCTGTGAAATTGATAACTTCCGGAAGAATGATCATATTCGATCTTGCGATTCGCATACAACTTTTCGAGTTCCCTCAAAAAATCGAGAATTCAAATTTGGGTCGCACAAAAAATAGTAAAAAAAAGAAAGATTTATTTTTTGGTCAAACTACGTGAGGTACGGAAAAATGTAAATGAAGTAAAATTGTGCACCAAAAACAGATCTGGAAATTTGGTAGAACTAACTTTTTGATAGAACAAGTAGTTTTTGCTTCATTTATGAGGACGCATATAAAAAATGAAAAAAAAATCTACTTTTGGACAATTGACACAAGCTTAGGAAAAATAACAAAGACGCAAGTTTTTTACCAGGAAAATATCCTCGAATGTGTCATCAACTTCGTTTAAAGCATATGTATTTTTCATTTCAATCAGGAAAGATTGCTATAAAAATGAAATAATAAAATTTTTGAAAAAATGACTAAGGCTAACACAGAAGATTGATAGAGAAAAGTTGTTCA